>VDFB02323085.1:0-123069 GCA_007258455.2 Sequoia sempervirens | reverse complement strand
TTTCTCTCTTAATTAAATAAACAAAATTAAAAACTTTGTTTTATTTAATTATTATCATTATTACTTCTTTTATAATTTTATCATAAATTAAATTCACAAACTTAAATAATCTATGTTATTTAATTAGCTCATCACATTTTCTTCTTAATTAAATAAAGATATTTTAAAATATTTTATTTAATTATCATTGTCCTTTTGTTTTAATTTAATAAACAAACCCTATAGTTTGATTTATTAAATTATTCAAAACCTCTTTTTGCTAAATTTAAATAAATTAAAATATTTAAATTTATGCATAAATTTTACCACTATTCACTCACCAATAAAATTTTCAAAAATTTGATTAATGGCACTTCCATTCACGGGAAGAGCTTCGGGGACGAACTTGCAGGAAGTCCTCTCAATCTTCTTCCATCAATCCTCCCTCTCTTCTTGCCTAGTGTTTTCATGGGGAGAAACCATTCTCCATGATCAGCTCCATCTTCTCATTCCATACCTTTGAATTCTCCAGATGGAATCACAGCCCCTCATCCCGTATTCCTGTGCAATTGTGCTACCGTGAAAGCTATAAATACAACTCTTTGGCTACAGGAAAAGGATCCCAACTTGTGCAATCTTACTCTGCAGGTTTTCCAAGCATCCAAAGCATCCAAGCAATCAAGCATTCAAGCACTCATCCAGCATTTGCAGTCATGGCTGCCATTACAATAGATTTGCATATTTAATCACATAGGAATAGAATTAGTTCATTTCTCATTCTCTAAGTGTCATTACAATAGTTTAATTAGCTTACAAATCTGAGAGCTAAGTAGATTAGAGCAATCTTTAGAGTTAGAGAGCAATAGGATAGATTTCTGAAGTTTTTTAGTTTAAATTAGTTTAAATTTTTTAATCTTAGATGCAATGTCCTATTTAGAAATGTAGATGCATTGTTTAACTTGTTTTCCCCATTCTACCGCTTACAAATTGGCGCCCACCATGGGGCCTAACCCCATATTTTGCTAAAATTTTGAAAATTGTGTCATACAGGTATCGGCGTGAAAGTTTTCGCGGAATTGTGAGTTTTTGCAGCGCGCCGGTGGTCTGTTTCAGCGCATCGGGTTTCTGTTATAGCACGCCGAGTTACTGTTCTAGCACGCCACGTCACTATTCCAGCGTGCCAGGTTGTTATTTCAGCGCGCCGAGTCACTATTTCAGCGTGCCACTTTATTATCTTCAAAAGCATTTTTTTCAATCTGGATCCGACGCGTCCGCGGCCAGACTTTATTTTTGTCTAATTTTGGAAAAAATTTACCAATCCTAGGATAGAAATGGATAAAATTTACCAATCCTAGGATAGAAATAGATAAAAATTGATCAATCCTAGGATAGGAACTTCATATTTATTTTGTGGGATTAAAAATGAACATTATGTTGTTATGGAGCAATATCTCCATATAGATTAACTAACTTGTCTTTTGGGTTTTAAAAAGAACAATTTCTCTGCTGTGATTGGGTGATAGGTTTATGCTCTCCCCTTAACTGGGTGCATCAGAATACCAGACTCACCATTACTTTACGCATTTTAAAGCTTTCTTAAAACCTTTAGACAGGTCTGCCGTAGTGGGAAAAAGTACTCACCCTATGGGAACGACCTGAGTGGGGATAGCCAAAAGCCATGGCATTCCAACCCACTTTAAAATTTATATGAATTTGGGGAAACCCTCTTTCAACGGAAGTGCGCAGGATAACCATCCCCAAAATCTTTGTTCTAAAGATTGGGAGGTCTCTCAAGGGAGTTTATCCATTTGCCGCTCCGAACGAAAACCCTATCTAAGAACCTAGAAATAGAAGCACGCCTGTCAGTTTCTAAACATTGTAATACTCGGCAGTGCAGGGGCAGGGAAGAATCTACCCTCAAGCACTCACCATATAATTTCCAAGGACTGTTTGCTCAGGGGATCCGGTATCCACTTCCGTCACTCTGAGTACGCATCTGGAGAAGACAAAAACACGGGCGCCCTCTAGGGGGTGACATGGCTGTGTGAGTTGACGCAATTCCAAGCTGTGGGCCGTTCGAGTATATAACAATGACCTTTTATCTCTAGGAGTGAGTCTATCTAAAGTGTTTATCTTGTTATCAAACCAGTGAAAATCAAGAACAATCATTGATTCTTGAGAACATACACTATTTGTTTAGATTCTAAGATTTTTAAAAGATAACCATTCTATTTTTGCTTGCTGTGTTTTCTCTCATTAAACTCAGATAAGATCATCACAAGAAAATCCTCAAAATCAAAGCACTTGTGGATTTCTCATGATTCGAGATTGGGTATCCACCAAGTTTGTCAAGAAGTCTCTTGTCAAACGAATCAGAAAACCAAAGAAAACACTTGCATACAAACAACTTTTAAGAAAGCAGCGATTTCTATACCAAAGTAGGAAAGTTCTACTCCAACATACGACTTTTATTCATAGGTATCACAATTTTTCTAGAGGTTATATGGATGACTATGCTGTAGCTCCCTTAGATTCACAAGCATTTTATCAAAGAAGAGCTCTTAGGCAACACCACAACCACAGTCAAAGAATTCGTCCAGAATACATCCCACAACCAGCCATCCAATACGACATCAGACCAAGTGAGTTTCATAGAATAAGATAGTTTCTATCTTAAACACCTTAAGGTTCTGTTTTAGCGCGTCACTATTCTGTTCCAATGCGTTTGGTTTCTGTTTTAGCGCTTTGGGTATCTGTTCCAGCACGTCTGGTATCTATTTTAGCGCATTCGGTATCTGTTCCGGCGTGTAGCTCCTCTGTTTTAGTGCTTTCAGTCTCTGTTCCAGCGTGTAGCTCATCTGTTTTAGCGCGTCAGGTATCTGTTCCAGCGCTTAGAGGCTCTATTTTAGCACTTTGGGGCTCTGTTCCAGCGTGCCCAGTCTCTGTTTCAGTGCATTGGGGCTCTGTTTTAGCACGCCCAGTCTCTGTCTCAACGCTTTGGGTATCTGTTATAGCGCGCCAGGTCTCTGTTTCAGCACTTTGTGTCTCTGTTTTAGCACGCCATAAAGTCAGAAAAACAGAGAGTTGGTAGGATATTTTGTCAGTTTGCCCATATTGATAACAAGGTTTTCATCAGTCCAAAACATTTTTTTTCAGTCTAGAACACTTAATTCACACAAAAGGAAAGCTTTACCCCTACACCTAGATCTTGAAACATCTCGCATAGTGTCATTATCACCAAATCTGAGATTTTCTGTCAAAGTTTCCCTATCAAGGATTTTATCATCCTTCCATCACGAGACTAGATAAGACTAAATCAGATTTTAAAATCAACAACCTTGACACTTATCCAATCAAAAAAATCCAAGATCAAAGTCTAGGGTAAAACTTTAAACGTTTGTATGCCTATTTTCACACGAGCAGCATATCAAAAACAACAAGAAGAAAACGAAAGAATAGCAGCCATGGCTAAAGAAAACCCTTGGGGACGATATAGAAACATTGACCCTCTCATTAACTCACATGAGAAAGAAATAACCACAGAGGAAATCGAGAAAGTTCAACAAGACCCTCATTTCCATAAATTTATGGAAAAGATGCTAGAGCAAGATATGGAAAAGTATCTTCTATTATTAGCTGACAAAGGTGCTAAGCTTCCTAAAGACTTTCATGTCAATCAACTCAAGGAAACAACCACACCTAACCCAACTAGTATAGAAAATCCAAATCAAATAGTTTCTTTGACAAAACAAATCCAACAATTACAATTGCAGTTCCAAAATATCCAACAAGGGCCAACAAAAAGATATTCCTTACAGGACATTTGCCCTTATCCATTCGACTCAAGCATTAACATGATACCATTTCCACGGTATTGTGAGTACCCAACGTACAACAAATACAACGGAGAACTGATCCATTTGATCACGTACGGGAATTTCGAGCCATGAGTATAGAGTTCGCACACGAGGACTCTTACTTACTACGATTATTTCAAGAAGCTTAGAAAACACTTGCATGGAGTGGTTTTCTAAATTGGAACCTAGGATCCAATCTTTTGAAGAACTGATCAATAGGTTCATAACACACTTCTCATTCAACATCCAACATGGGGTAACCTTAAAAGAACTCTACAACACCAAACAAGCAAAGGGTGAAAAGTTTCTTTCCTTTCTCCAATGATGGAGAAGGCTATTTGCTAAATACCCTAGATCTATTCCTGAAGAGGAGAAGATAGAGATGTTCATTGATAACTTAGTGGATGACATGAATTATAGATTGGACTTACAATGTCCATCTACATTTGAACAAGTTATTGAAAAGGGGCTCAAAATCGAGGAGGCTCTAATCAAAAGAGGAACAATCAAACACTTCATTGAAGGTTCAAACAATAACAATTCTTCTAACAACAACAACGAAAAGCCAAGATTTTGGCAAAAGAACAAGAATACTGATACCATGATCGATACACACACAGCTAAACCAGTATTCACCTTGACACCAACCACTACAAACAAACAAAACAATGGTTTTAATGTCAAACAAAGTAGTGATCAAGGAAATAATCAAAACACTGGAGAAACAAAAACCCAATCATTCCAACGACCATCCAATAAACAAAAATTCATGCCGTTAGGACAATCATTGGAATCAGTCCTCAAAGAACTTTTAGACGAAAAACTCATCCAAGTACAAGAGGCTAGAAATTGGGACCCTCAAGTCAAACCATCATGGTGGAATGACTTACATTACTGTCACTACCATCAAAATAAAGGCCACATGACTGAAAATTGTTGGCAATTAAAACATGCGGTACAAGACCTCATAGATCAAAAGAAAGTATTTGTAGAGGGACACCAAACAAACAAAGATCATACAACGTTCGAAAATCCTCTACCCAATTATTAGAAGGGAGAATCTTCTTCCGCAAACACCAAAGGTAAAAACGTCGGTTATCTTTATGACACAACGATCCTTTGTTTTTCTGCTACCAAGGAGGATGAAGAGTTATGCAATCAAATCAATCGAAACAATGACATTACATCTACCAATTTGGTACAACATATGGACAAATTTGAAAACCAAATTAACGTAATCACACTCAAAGGGAAACAAGAGTACCAACTGGTTAATGCCACAACAAGGGCACAATCCAAAGTTATATTGAAAGGGGCATCAATATCATCCCCATCTGTGGATATTCCCTCTAATCAATATAATCTCATCGATCAATTCCAGAAAATACCGGCACAAATATCCATCCTGGAACTTTTAAAGATTTCCCCATCACACAAAGAGGTTCTTGAACAAGCTCTTGTATCGACTACGGTACCTAACAATTTGGATGTGTGTCAATTCCAAGCTATGGTAGGACATCTATCTGCACCTCATTGCCTTTCATTTTCTGAACATGATGTATCACTCACCCATCCACATAATTCCGCCCTGCACATTGAAGTCTTCATCCATAAACACCGTGTAAAGCGTGTCCTGATAGATGGAGGGGCTGGTTTAAATATTTGTACCTTAAAGTTGATTCGTGCACTAGGATACTCAGATGAAGCCATTGATACAAGAAGAAAAATCACAATCAAAGCATATGATGAAGAAGAAAGGTCCTCTAAAGGGTTGATCATATTACCCATTCAAGTGGGACCTATTGTCCAAAAAGTGGTTTGCCAAGTCTTAGATAGGGAACTGACATACAACATACTGTTGGGATGCCCTTGGATACATGATATGCAAGCAGTACCTTCCACCTATCATCAATGCCTGAAATTTCCCGTCAATGGACAGGAGGTAACAATCACAGCAGACTATAACGACACTCAAGCTTGTCATGCATTAAAAAAATCTCAGGATACATTGATACCTCACAATAGAGAAGTTAGCACATCAGATGGTGAGCAGCAGCAAAGCTTCATATCCAAGTGGCTTCCAAAACAACAAAAATCACAAGAGATAAGGGTAGCACAATCTAATCCTTCAAGTGTTGAAGAACAATTGGCTCCACTCTCACATCAATTCACCAAGGAAGTACAGATAAGTGACAAAGGAATAAGTGAATATGGTGTGGGACACTCATTTCATCTATCACAAATGTTACCCTCCTTACAAACATATGGACAACCATCTACAATCACCCAAAATTTAGGACAATCTACAACAGCATTAGATGGCAGATTTGTAAAAGCTGGGAACTTAGATGAAGAATCAGAAGATAAGGCCATACTAAATTGGATTTATAAGGATGAGGAAGCCTCTACTTCTATAAGCAATATCATAGAGACAAATCAGTATGGAAAGGGAAAAACTATTCTGGAGAAGATGGGACATTTAGGACAAGGACCTCTAGGGTTAAGGAAACAAGGCATAACAGAACCAATCCAGCCTCTTACGCTCCAACATAAGGATAAAACGGGACTAGGATATGCAGCAGAACAAGGATCCCTTGATCGAGGGAAACAAAGTATAACAGAACCAATCCAAGTCCTTGCAATTCATCAGAATGGCAGAACTGGACTAGGATACACAGAAGAAGCAAGAGCAGAAATCACTAATAAAACTGCGGAGCATATTCTTCAAAAATAGGATAACTCTGAAATAGATTCAAATGAATATGAGTGGGACAACTTATCAGATGTTTCCTATGAAGATATTCAGATCGACATTATCAAAAAGTATACCCCCAAACGTGAGGAGGGTCAAAGCTCGAGTTTTAATCCTATTGTCTCTGCAACACAAAATTTTGATGACTCAAGTGAAGATGAACGGATCTCGATTGAGATAAATGATATGGAAGAAAATACCTTTGTAGGCCTCAACATAACCACTAACAACCTAGATGAAATTTCCATCTGAGCTTTCACAATCGCTGACCTCAACCCATCTAATGACTCATTGCCTTTACTGCATCTTGAGCTTATCGAATGGGAACCCCAACACCCTATTGATCTCCCTATTTTTGACAATGACTCTGCCATCATTAATTACCTTTGCTGTGAGGAATCTGATACTTGTTCTACCAATACTTCTTCTAACAATGCTTTTAGGCAGGAGGATGCCAAGCCTTCCAGTTGCAAAAATATGAAAGAAAAAAATGGATCTAATGGTGAAAACCATTCTATGGCAGTATTTGATCCTAAAATAGTAAAAACAAAGAACGCATCCAATGGTGAAAACCTCATTGAGGCACCAAAGGATGGAAGGTTTGACATCCTCCCGCAACATTACCATGAAAGATCATCAGTGTTGATAGAACCCACACAGTCTATTAATATTGGCACAGCAGAGAAAGCAAGAATCCTACACCTGGCAGCGTCCATGACAGATACAAAAAAGCCAGATTTTATCAAATTCTTTGAAGAATGATGCATCAATTTTTCCTGGTCATACTCTGACATGCCAAGTTTAGACACAGATCTCATTATGCATCACTTATCCTTACCAGCTGGCACTAAACCAGTAAAACAAAAGCTGAGAAAAATGCATCCACATGTTGCATTATTAGTCAAAAATGATTTGAAGAAACTACTAGATGCTGGATTTATCAGATCTATTGATTATGCAGAATGGATATCCAACATTGTACCTGTTTCAAAGCTAGATAACACCATTAGAATATGTACTAATTTCCGGGATTTAAATAAAGCATGTCCAAAGGATGATTTTCCTTTGCCAAACATAGACATGATTGTAGATCTAACAGCTGGCCATCAAATGCTATCACTCATGGATGGATTTTCAGGATACAATCAAATCAAAATAGCTCCTGAAGACCAAGAAAAGATAGCATTCACATGTCCATGCGGTACCTTTTGCTGGAATGTCATGCCTTTTAGGTTAAAGAATGCAGGAGCTACATACCAGCGAGCTATGACAGCAATATTCCATGACATGATGCACACATTCATGGAAGACTATGTGGATGATATCTTAGCCAAGCCTCACACCAAGGAAGGACATTTAGAGATACTGGCCAAAATATTTGACAGGTTGGAAAAATTCAAAGTCAGATTGAATCCTAAGAAATGTGCCTTTGGAGTAACATCAGCAAAACTCCTTGGATACATAGTTTCTATAAAAGGAATTGAAGTAGATCCAGCAAAATTCAAAGCCATCATGGAAATGCCACCTCCTAAGAATATCAGTACATTAAGATCTTTACAAGGCCAACTACAGTCCATTAGGAGATTCATCTCTCAACTAGCAGATCGGTGTCATCCATTCAATCATCTTTTGCATAAAAATGTGTCCTTTAAATGGGATGAACAGTGTGAGAATACTTTCAACCACATCAAGCATTATTTAATGACACCGCCAATCTTGGTACCACCTAGTGAAGACAAGCCATTGTTGTTATATGTCGCAACAACAGATATTTCTTTAGGAGCCTTGGTAGCACAAGAGGATAGAGATGGAAAGGAACAGGCAATATACTATATCAGCAGGACACTCAATGGACATGAAGTAAACTACACCTTCATTGAAAAATCATGCTTAGCAGTAGTATTTGCAATGCAAAAATTGCGACACTATATGCTCACTCACACTATCAAGCTCGTTGCAAAAATTGATCCTCTCAAGTATTTACTGAGCAAGGTAGCTTTAACAGGAAGGTTGGAAAAGTGGGTCATGCTCCTCAGTGAGTTTGACATTCAGTATGTCAAAAGGCGAGCTATCAAAGGACAAGTCATCGCCGACCAATTAGTAGAAGCTCCATTATCAGACGGTCATCCTATGACCATGGAATTTCCTGATGCGGATATCCTCAACATTACAACACAGCCGTGGCAACTCTACTTCGATGGATCCTACACACAACATGGATCAGGGGCAGAAATTTTATTTGTCACACCTCTTGGGAACACCATTCCATGATCTTACAGGCTTACCTTCCGTTGCACTAACAATGTGGCAGAATATGAAGCTTTGATCCTTGGAATTAAAGTGGCTATTGACTAGAAAATCACAGAACTATAGGTGTATGGAGACTCCTAGTTAATCATCTATCAAGTCAACAATGATTACCAAACTAAGGATGACACACTAATTTTATATAAGAGACTGGTAGATGATCTAAGAAAATACTTCATAGAAATCAAATTTGAGCAGATACCAAGATCAGAGAACAAAGCAGCAGATGCCATGGCCACAATAGCATCTCTTCTACAAATGCCTAAAACGCAAGATCGTTATCAATTTATTGTAGAACAAGTATCAAATCCTACATACGCAAGTCCCAAATCCCAAACCATAAGCCTTTTGGATAGTGTCCAATCTTCCATTTATGGAGACATTTATACTTATCTGAAAGATAATATCTTACTGCCAGATCTTTCTCGCAACCAAAAGCACAACTTCATACGCCAATCCGCCAAACATACCATTATTGCTGACACCCTTTACCGTCGAGGCCTAGATGGTACTCTTTTGTGTTGTTTAGAACATAACGAATCCGCTTCCGCTTTACATGAGGTCCATGAAGGAATTTGTGGTACACATTCAAGTGGATTATCTTTAGCCAAGAAACTCCTTCGTTTGGCGTATTACTGGCCACACATGGAGCAAGAATCTTATAAGTTTGTCAAGAGATGTCTAAAATGCCAGATTCATGGCAATCTTATACATGCACTAGCACAGGAGCTCCATCCATTCACAGCTACATGGCCTTTCTATCAATGGGGATTGGACTTGGTAGGGAAAATTGACCCATCTTCATCTAATGGACATAAGTTCATTATCACCGCAGCAAAATATTTTACGAAATAGGTGGAGGAAGTTCCTTTAACCACAATCACTGGGAAGCAAATATCATCTTTCATACTTAATTATCTCATTTGTAGATATGGGATACCCCAATCAATCATCACAGATAATGGCAGGCCTTTCAAGAACCAAGACGTCCAAGAATTGTGTGAAAAGTTTCACATCCAACATCGCTTTTCAACCCCATATTACCCTCAAGGTAATGGACAGGCAGAAGCTTCCAACAAAACAATCCTAAAGATTCTCAAGAAGACTGTAAATGAGGTAGGGCGTGATTGGCACGTTCAGCTTAACCCTGCTCTTTGGGCTTACAGGACTAGCATCAGAACACCAACAGGAGCTACACCATACGCTCTTGTCTATGGATTAGAAGCAATATTACCTATTGAGGTAGAAATTCCATCCCTTCGTGTTTCACTAAAGGGACTCATTTCAGATGAAGATTATAGGATCTCTAGACTTCAAGAATTAGAGCTAATTGATGAACGTCGACAACAAGTTGCCAATCATTTGACAGCCTATCAACAAAGGATGTCTAGGAACTATAATCAAAGGGTTAAGCCTAGAGTCTTCCAGATCAGAGACTTGGTCCTACGGGAAAACCCTAGAAATCAAGCAGACATAGAAAAGAAGGGAAAGTTTGAACCTAACTGGAGAGGGCCTTATGTCATCATATCAGTCTATGGATCAGGAGCATACCGGCTATCTACACCAGAAGGAGACATGTTGGAGGAGCCCATGAACAACATTCATCTCAGGCGATTCTACACTTGAGGATATCTAGTGCACAGTCAATAAAGTGGTCTTGATGAAAACCTGGCAAACATGCATCATGATGACAGAAAAGAGAGAAAAACAAAAAAAATAAAAATAAAAATACAAAAGAAAAGGAAAGAGGACACATTAAAAACAAGTGATGAAAACTTGGCAAATAGGCGTTACTTGTGATTTTCACTAAACTCCTCTATCTATTAGGTACAGTTTTGTTATGATTGTTTCCTTTCATATCATTTCCATCTATCATTTGAGATAATCATTATCACTATCCATATCATAGCAGAGATACCATGTTTTACCCTAGCTTGGGGGCAACATCCTAGTGTTATCTGGTACAAATAGACTTTCAGCTTACACGGAAAGGCAGTCAAACATGACACCATCAAGTGACGATACTTGAAAAAATCCAAAAACATCAGAAAATCCATCAAAAAAATCAAAAACATCAGAAAGTTCAAAAACCAAAAACATCAAAAAATTGAAAACACAAAAATAGAGTCTACATCAATTAAAAGTAGAGTTTGTGTCAGTCGAACTACATGGTCTCTGCGTGTATAACGTAGGCAAGACTAATCTTTGATCAGTCCCCGAGACCCCTAGGATAGGTTTTTAGGTTACATCATTTGGTCAAACGTCTGAGAATATCATGCAAACATCCGCACACACATTTCAACACTGATGATCTAATTTGAATAATGATTTGAAAATACATTAAGTAGAATTTGAATTGTAGTGCTCTTCATCTTATCATTTGATTATCATTTCTTTGGAGCTACTCGATGATGTATTGAACTAGAGAAGCAAGGAAGGAGAATGATACCTTTTCTTTGTTTGTTGTTTGTGAGTTAGTCATTATTATTTTGTGAATTGTCGCGGGAAGTGCTCTACCAAGTATCATGGATGACATTCTGATTCACTTAAGAAAATGATTAATTCTTGTTTGTTTACGCAAGAAATGCTCTGGTCATCATTGGTCTATCTTATACCTTGATGCTTGTGTTCTTGCATTTATCAAAAATCATGAAAGAAATACTCAGTCATCATTGGGTCTATCTCATATCATTGATGCTTGCATCTCGCTTCAAAACAAAATAAAGCCTGCTGATGAGGCCAAAGTAACAAAAAGATTATTGAAATGACACTTAGGTTTGCATTGATAAAATAGGTTTGCATGGTAAACATAGATTGCATTCATAATAATACATCTGCAGAGTACTGGTTGCACAAATTACAAAGATTCATTCACAAATAATGTTATCTTTTCTTATTAAGGATTGAGTATACTTGGCACATACGATTTTCATTATGACATGCATATAAAATCATTTCTTCACCTCATCATAAATTTTACAATAAACATCTCATTTCGTGGCATCATATACACGCTATGTTACATCATGCATTTACGTCTCATCACATTGTCATTATCATGTAGTTGCAAAATCATCATTCATTTATATTTTCATCATACATTTTCATTACACATCATTTTCATCCATACATCATTTCCCCAATTTACATGTCATTTATATATCATTACATTTATACCAGATATCATTCATTTTATCACTCATTTACATCTCATATATCATACACCATTTACATTATTTACATACATCCATACATCATTCATCTATATATATCATTTCCCCATTTACATCATTCATTCCATTTTACCAGAAGTTACCATCTACATTTCATCTATATATATCATTTCATTTACATCATTCATTACATTCACATTTTTCATTTCATTACATTTTATCCATTCACATTTCACATTTCATTTCATTTACATCTCACTTATACACATTATTCATTTACATTTCATTAGATACATCATTACAATTTCATCATTCATTTACATTCATCTATATACATCATTCATTTTCATTATACACCATTTACATTATTTACATACATTCATACATCATTTCACTTACATATCATTCATATATCATTGCATCATACATTCATACATCATTCATTTACATTTCATCATCTCATTAAGAAAAGAAATACATCATCAATATCATATCACATCATCATTAATGCATCCATACAAGCTAATAAAATAAATCATCATAAAACATAGAAACTAAAATGCATCCATCACATCAATCATATAGAACACATCATAAGATCAATGCATCCATCACATAAATCATGTAAAAAATATCATAGATCAATCGAACCGCTGCACATATATATCTCATCAAGTGTCAAGTATACAATGAAGTCTGAAAAAGATGAAAATAACATCATGTCAAAAAAGGCTGTATATGTCTCTCAAGGGGTACACAACCGATATCAAGTAGTACTCGCACTAGGAGTAGGTCTCGCACCAGTATCAGGACCACCACCAGATGTCCTAGGATCTCTCGGATCTCTCAGAAGAGGCTGTGTCACGCCTCTACTCACTGTCCTCGAACGAGTCCTCTCTGAGCGAGACTGGGCATAATTGACTCTCTGCTCTGGGGGGCAAAACTCATGATAGCGGCTTCTGTAGAACTCAATCTCGACACCTGCTCACATAGCCTCTCTCATATAATCTACCACAGATGTCCTATCTACCACTCTTTGCAGTCTCTCTGCCATAGCTTGTGCGGTCTCTGCTACCTGTCTGATAGTGTCTCGCTCAGCAGTCAAGGCTGTGATCTATGCCTGGGCAGTAGTCAACTATGCTCGTACACCTGTCAACTGAGCCTGTGCTGTCGCTGCTACCTATAGGGCCTCATCTCTCTCACCAATCGAGGCACTTGAGTTCATGCGCATTAGATGTTCCCGCGATCCTGTTTCACGCCTCGCTAATAACTTCGCGACTCGGTATAGTTGCCCCTATGTCCGCAGACTCGCACTGTGAAGCCTCGCGACTGATGTGGATCTTACCCGACGGTGAAGCAATGTACCGCTTCTTACTTAGGCGACTAGTAGATGGCTCAAGTACTCGCCATGCTTGGTCTCCCATCTCCGCCATCATCATCACGCTATCATCGCCGCTATCATCACTTACCGGGCTATCATCAATGCTACCACCGGCCATCATCTCTCCCCCGCCTCTAACCAACCTCGAACTCCCACAAAGGCAGGCCAGGCCGGTAATTAGCTCATCCTCGAATAGTAATCCTGGAGGGTGTAGGAGACAAATACTCTCCGCACTTGGGCATAATAGGTGCCTCTCAATGTCCTTCCACCGCACATCCCAGTCAGATGGTCAGCAGAGCACGAACTCCTCAACAAGTGCCTCAGAAGGTAACCGGGATTCCCAATCACCTACATCTATCCGACGTCGGCCATAATGTGCTACACCCTATGGCATGCACTAAACGATTCCATACTGTCTGTACACACGACGAAACAGGAATCGCTCCAAGACCCTGGGGCTCTTCCCGATCAAATACATCGAATCGGATAAGAACCCCAACTCAATATCATCATCAGTCTCCACCATCATTTAAATAGGGACGCTGTGTCAATGATCCACGGGCCATATCAATAATCCACTCCACAATCAAGCTTTACCCATAATATGTTGGGTAGGCCTGCCTCTGTATCGAAACACATAAGGCCTCATCACTGGTCTGGCTAACACTAGCACAGGACGCATAACAGCAATATGCTCCCATGCCCATACCTGGAGAAGGGTAGCTCCCGCCGATAGACTGCTGCCGCTGAGATACACAATCCAATGCAAATCATGATATAACTAGGCTAGCATGCACATGCCCCAAGCATATCTTGTCTTATGGGCCACTAGACCCTCTAACACCTGACCCCACCCAAGAGATAGACCCTTTGACCTCTTATCAAGACAAAGGAATCTACCAATAAAGCCGGCCAAAACTGAAGGAAGTGGTGCATACGAATCATGCATCTCAACCCATGGAATCCACTCTCCCGCAATCTGAGGATCCTGAAAGACCCTCCGCATAGCCTCTACACCACCAACCTCCTCTGAATCATGTACCACAATCTCTCCAACAAAAGGAAGGAATGCTAAGAATACGCCATACATCCCCGGCCATGTCTATCTCGCCAGTAGGTAAGGAAAGGTGTGGTCCCATTTTGCCCACTCTGCTAAAACTGTCAAGAGACCCCTATTAAGTCTAATATGGGGCATATCCAATAATGTCTCTAAGCCACAATCAGTAATATGCTGTCTTCATCTCGGGCGTAAGTCGTGGTATCATATCAAAGGGCCAGGGGAACTGCTCTCGCACCTGGATAACATCTAAATGCTCCTGTTATCATACAAACAAAACATTTTAAGCAAAGTATCAAACATCAGGAGATCATCAAATTTTCAAAAATTGTGCTTTACCTATCAAACTATCAATCTATCAAGGAACCCTTATCTATCAATCGGGTTCAATCCTTCGGAAAATTTAATTATTCCTCGCCTATCATGAGGGTAATTATTATCAATCAATAGATCTCGCTCATCATGAGATCGTTTACCATTTATTTAGTCAACATCAAACTAAACTAGATGGAATCACCAACAAATCGACGAAAATCAAAATACACAATGTTTCATCAATCTATACCTCTGAGCGATACAAAATCAACCTAAAAACACTAAAATGTCTGGCGCGCTACAAAATCTTATGGACGCGCTACAAAAATAGCCCAACGCGCTAAAAAGACTTGCACGCTATAAAATCCCACTGACGCGCTACAAAAATGACCTGACGCGCTAAAACTTCTCACGCGCTACAAAACTGACCAGACGCGCTACAAAACTTAATTGGCGTGCTAAAACTATGGCGCGCTACAACAGGTCAGCGACGTGCTACACCGCGTCTGCCGCGCACTAAAAAAAATAAAAACGTGCAAAAATACATCAAAATTATAGGCACAAATTACGAGGAAGGTTTGGCGTACATACCGGAGGTCCATAGTCGGCCGGATGCTGGTGACATCGCACATGCTCAAGTCGGTGGGTGTAGTAAGGGATCGGCATCCTGAAGCTCTGATAAACTAAGGGTCACTATCACAAGATTGTCAAAGTCAAATGCACAAATGACTTTTGAAATTGACCTTTTGAGCTTTTATAGGTTATTTTTTGGAGGGTTTTTACAGGATTTATCTATTTTTCCTTCTGAGGAATTAATTCTTATCTATCACAGGGACATTTTTGACATTTTTGTTGGGAGATAAATTTTTTCTTTACCAATTCATCATCAAATCATCATAAAAATTCAATTTTTTTGAAAAATCATAAAAATCAATTTTTTTTTTTTTAAATCATAAAAATCCAAAATTCATCAATTTATCTCCCGAGGGGGCATATATCGCTATCATTTCAAAATTCAACATCTGGGGCAAGTCTGGGGCATGCTTTAAAACTTTTCGTCAATATTGGCAGCTGAGGCAAAATCATTCTTTGAGGCAATGCGTAAACACATCACTTCAAAGAGGGGCAAAATGTAGACACCTAAAATTGGTCTGGAGAATCTAATTAATTGAATATGACTTATTTGATTAATTAATCTTAAATTCTTCTACTTAGTAAATAAATAGAAATATTTATTTATATTAAGTTCATTTATTAATTCTTCTATCTTTTCTCATAATTAAATAAACAAAATTAAAAACTTTGTTTTACTTAATTACTATCATTTTCATTATATCATTTCTCTCTTAATTAAATAAACAAAATTAAAAACTTTGTTTTATTTAATTATTATCATTATTACTTCTTTTATAATTTTATCATAAATTAAATACACAAACTTAAATAATCTATGTTATTTAATTAGCTCATCACATTTTCTTCTTAATTAAATAAAGATATTTTAAAATCTTTTATTTAATTATCATTGTCCTTTTGTTTTAATTTAATAAACAAACCCTATAGTTTGATTTATTAAATTATTCAAAACCTCTTTTTGCTAAATTTAAATAAATTAAAATATTTAAATTTATGCATAAATTTTACCACTATTCACTCACCAATAAAATTAAATTTTTCAAAAATTTGATTAATGGCACTTCCATTCACAGGAAGAGCTTCGGGGACAAACTTGCAGGAAGTCCTCTCAATCTTCTTCCATCAATCCTCCCTCTCTTCTTGCCTAGTGTTTTCATGGGGAGAAACCATTCTCCATGATCAGCTCCATCTTCTCATCCCATACCTTTGAATTCTCCAGATGGAATTACAGCCCCTCATCCCGTATTCCTGTGCAATTGTGCTGCTGTGAAAGCTATAAATACAGCTCTTTGGCTACAGGAAAAGGATCCCAACTTGTGCAATCTTACTTTGCAGGTTTTCCAAGCATCCAAAGCATCCAAGCAATCAAGCATTCAAGCACTCATCCAGCATCCATCAAGCAACAATCAAGCATCCAGCATTTGCAGTCATGGCTGCCATTACAATAGATTTGCATATTTAATCACATAGGAATAGAATTAGTTCATTTCTCATTCTCTAAGTGTCATTACAATAGTTTAATTAGCTTACAAATCTGAGAGCTAAGTAGATTAGAGCAATCTTTAGAGTTAGAGAGCAATAGGATAGATTTATGAAGTTTTTTAGTTTAAATTAGTTTAAATTTTTAATCTTAGATGCAATGTCCTATTTAGAAGTGTAGATGCATTGTTTAACTTGTTTTCCCCATTCTACCGCTTACAATGATGTTTGCTAATGTAAATGCTTTAAAAATGAGTCTAGAATTTTCTCATAAAATGCTCTATTGATAACTCATAGGTGATTTGAAATAAGTGAATTAATGTCTTTAAATACAATAAAAATGTATATAAATTAACTCGAATATAAATTTAACACAAACATAATAACTAATTGAAGAGGGTGGCAAATTTTCAATTTTAAAAATTGATTTTGAAATTTGGCAAGTTAGACCCAAGATGGTGGAAATCATCTATGATAATGAATATTATTCATTTGAGATAGAAGGGTTAAGAGATATACATATTTAACTATTGCTTATAATTTTGTCTAGTAATAATGACTATATTGAAATATTTTTGACAAATGGTATACTCTAGGTAGTGCGTTCAAAACTATTTTCTTGCTTATGTTTGGTAATGTTAATTATATTGAAATATTTTCTTACAAATGACATACTCTAGGTAATGTATTCAAAAGTATCTTTTAGCAATGTATTAAAATGCATTTTCTAGTAGTACAATAAGAGACAACAACTCTTTGGAGTTTTGATATGTCATGATTTTTTTTGAAATATTATTGCTAGGAGATGGTTTTGTTAGTCAAATGATATATATATGTATTTACCCTTATAGGTCAAATGTAAAGATGACATTTGTAAGAAGTGGAAAGCTACAATAATTACGTTTAACTGTCTTACAATGGCATAGGCACTATCACACATCTTACATGATATAGATATTTTCTTACACACATCATGATACAACTTAAATGTGGCATACAGTGCCATACTAATCAAGGAAACCTTTTTAATTTAGTCACATAAATCATATAAAATAAATAAATAGTTTTAACATTAGAATATATTATTTGTAGAGATCTAAGCTCAACATTCTTCCACTTGTTGTATACCTTAAAAAAGTGAAAATAAAAGCCAAAAAAAAAAAAAAACTATCTGCCAAGGGACAAAATGATTGTAAACTTATTGTACATTATAAACTTATGTATGCTCATAGGCTTCATCAAAGCATTTGAAATTTTCACCAAAGTATTCACTTCTCAAGCATAACCCTTTGTCCATTTACTATGTCACAAATAATTTGATATTGAACATTAATGTGCTTTATTTGCACATGAAACATAAGGTTCTTTGTCAAGTTGATGGCACTTTAATTGTCACAATTAATCATTACTACTCCCTAAATCAACCCAATATTTGAATAAAAACTATGATTCTAGACAAACTCCTTATATGCATGAGTAGCTTCCTTATAGTAAAAAGAGAAACCTCAACATGTTGCTTACTTATAAAAATAATTGCACCATCGAATGGACTAAACATTTAACCATTAGTACACCTCTTAAATTATCAATATACTATACCCCATATAAATCTTAAAACCCCTTAATATTCACTAAGTGCTACAAGTCTCCCAAAACATTACCATGGACATCACCAATATTGCTACAAGCATGCTCTAGGTGTCCCAAAATGCTTCCTTGATAATAAATAGAGTAACTCTATTTCTTCATAAATATATAAGATCTTTAGTATTGATCAATTATCTTTGCTAGGATTAGTGGTGCAAGAGCACATGGCTAGACTGGTGATCAACACCAACAAAAAAAATATTGTTGGTTTGTTTTCTTTAGTTTTATTCTGATTTCAATTTCATGTTGCATTTTGGAAGTTGGAGGTCATCTTTCGGAGTCAATTCAAATACACTTTGGTGGTTGATCTTTAAATGACATTTTTGTCAATTTTTGACAATGTTCATGTAACGTTGTGTTTGAACTATGCATGCTTAATGTCTCAATGTTCGTTGAATCAACTCTTGGAGATCGATTCTATCAAGGTCTTGCCATAAAGAGTAAAAAAAATACTAAGGGCAGAGGAAGTTTAACCACCACGTGCTATGAGGAAGGAGGACAGTTTTTAAAACAGAACCAAGGAAAAACTAAATGCCAAAAGTCTATGGCTATGGAGCAATGATGAATTTAACAGTGAGAAAAGGCACTTGGATAGACAAGGATGATAGGGGAGGAGTTGAAAAGCCACACCCCCATGAACAAATAAATTGTGTGAAGCCATGAGAGAAAAAGAGAGAGGCAAGGCAATTGGGAATAGAAAGCCTTACCAAACAAATGTGAATTGGTTAGATTTGAAAAGAAAAGGAGGCTGCACAGCTAGAGGTTGAAGGGGATGTGCGCAGGGTAGAGAATAGAGAGCCCGTGTGAAGAGAATGCACAGCTAGGGAGGATAGGGGTGCAACTATAGAAAGTGAAGAAGAGGTTTGGTGCTTGCATTGAATTGATAGTGTAGACATCAAAAAATTGCCATCTTACAATACCTTGTCACAACATTGCATCATTTAGACATCTTGTATCATGTTTTGCCCTAGGTACCCATGTCATCATATATTTAATTAAATAAATTTTATTTATTTAATTAAATTCATAATCATTTCCATCCATTTCTCTAATGTTAATTAAATAATTTATATTATTTAATTAATTAAATCATTTATATCAATTCCTCTAATGTTAATTAAATAATTTATATTATTTAATTAATTAAATCATTTCCACCCATTCCTCTAATGTTAATTAAATAATTTATATTATTTAATTAATTAAATCATTTCTATTAATTCTTCTAATGTTAATTAAATAATTTATATTATTTAATTAATGAAATCATAAATCCAACATTAATTAAATAAATCAAATATTTATTTAATTAATTAAATCTTAAAAATATCTTCTCGCTTTCTTTCCAAATTTGAACTCATGTGTATCTAATTAATTTATTTAATTAGATAATTCATCAATTATCCTTCTCATCTTTTTCAGGATTTCTTTCCTTTGAAAGAGAATCAAAATCTTTCTATTTTTTTCACATCTTATCTTATCTTGTTTTAATTCCTTTAAAACAATAAATCAAAATCTTTCTATCTTTCGAAAATATTATGTCATCTCATTGTATTTCCTCTTTTGTCAAAAAATCAAATCATTATCAATCTTATCAAATCTTATCTCTATCCACATCGAAAATCTATAAATAAAACCTTTCACAGGCCATTTGGATCGACTCTTCAGACATCCTTATGCTGTCAAAATCATTCTTCGATCGAATCTTCTTCTAGCATCTTCACTCTGTCAAAATCATTCTAGTTTGTACTTCATGGTGCTTGATAGGATTTAATTTGTTTATTTTCTTCAATGCATTTAAACTCTTTGGATTATCTACCTATCTACATTTCTGGTGCCCACCGTGGGGCAATATACCCCCATTTTAGACTTCTTTCTTGTAGGTTTTCTTATAGGTTTTTCTTGTAGGTTTTCTGACATTCGACAGTGCATCTGGAGATTCAAAAATTTTCTGTTTTGCAGGTACTTTAGCGCATATGAAGACTATTTTGGCGCATATGGGAATTTCTGAAGAGCATTTAGGAAACAGAATGGCGCATATGAGAATTTCTGAAGAGCATTTAGGAGTTTAATTACCGCATATAGGACATCATTTAGCGCATTTAAATCTATTTCAAAAAATTTTAAATTTTTTTTTTTGTATTTTAGTTTAGCACATCTAGTGTCTGTTCTTGCACATCCGGGTTCTGTTCTTGCGCATTCGGGTTCTGTTTTCACACATTTGGGTTCTGTTTTTGTGCATTTTGGTTCTGTTATTGTGCATCTGGGTTTTGTTTTTGCACATCTGGATTCTGTTCTTGTGCATCTGGGTAACAGAGTCACGCATCTGAGTTGTAACAGAGATTCTGAGTCTGACGCCTTCCACAGACAGAGTTTCTTTCATTTTCTTACTGGTTTTAAAATGAATCAATCTAGGGTAGCCACCACATCTTTATCATGTAGTTAAAATGAATCCCATGTCTGTTGTGAAGCAAAATCTTCACTTAGATTAAATCATTTTTTATTTTGGTGCACCTAAAATGAATTTGTCTACACTTTTTGACTGTGTTTGAAAGTGGTAGGTGACTATGCTCTCACCCTGTGAAAACTAGGTGATTAGAAAGTCAGAACCACTTTTCCCTGTGTAACCTTGACTTGATAATTGAAGTATCCTCTCCCCTTGCGCACTTGTGCGATCCTAGGTGTAAGAGAAATGGTTATTAACTCTAGAAATTGGGCCTGCTTGGGGATTTCATCACCTCAACACGACTCAAACCGGCAATGGAGCTAAGGCCAAGCTACCCTCGACCGGTATATAAATGTAAACCTTAAGGAAAAACCTAAGGTTGCTTGTGCAGATGTGTCATACGGATGAAGTTGTACTTCCTTAAACCCTATTGAGCTTAACCTCTTCAGGATGGAGTGCCACCTTAATGGTGATTAATCTCTTGCCCCATGTATGGCCACTCGAACGGGGGTCCCGATCTAAATACCATTGTTTAGAAAGCCAAAAACCTTCTATCTGCTAGTCCAGCACTGGCCGGTGTGAAGCCTTCCACACTTTCGCAGTCTTTAGTAGAGGTGATCAATCTGCCATGGGAGTTTCATGGGGGTTGGAAGCTTGGTTGGTCTGAGAAGAGAGTGCACTGTAAGGCGGAGCTCATGCAGCCAAGCTTCTGAATTCACATGCTACTGATATGCGGTTGGGGAAACCCATGTGGGATCTAGCGGATATTGTCCTGGCCTAACTTAAGTTGTGCTTGTCTTATTCTGTGCTTGGTTACGATCAACTTAAATCAGATTGTTGCTGTGTTTTCAAGAACATTAATTCAGATAAAGGATCATCCAAAACGAATATGAAAAAATTCAGCTGAAAATTTTCAAAATGGTCAAAAAACTGTCTTTGGAAAATTGTTTTAGCGCATCTAGGAAAAACTGTAGCACATATACAATCTATTCTGGCGCATCCACTGCTTGGTTCAATGCATCTGAGTCATTTTCCAGCGCATTTAGGGACTGTTTTAGTGCATCTGCTTCTTGGTTTAGCACATCTAAGGTCTGTTTCTACGCATTCAAGGTATTCTGCAGTGCATTGGACTCTTTCTCCAGCGCATATACCTCTTTTTGTAGCGCATTTAGGGAACAAAATAGTGCTTTTGGTTGATGTCAAAAATTTTTACATAGACCAAATTTTTTGATATTTCTCTCCCATGTTGAGAAAGTGGAAATCAACCAAGTTCATTAGGAAATCAGTTTTCAATAGGATCAAGAAGCCCAAAACGAACTTAAGTTACAAGAAAACTTTAGACCACAGAGAATTTTTGTATAAGATTCGACACGTCTTGCTTCATTATCATAAATTTCTCCATAGATACCAGGACTATGTCAGAGGATTCACTGACGATTACGCTGTGGAACCTTTAGCTACTCAAGCTTACTATCAAAGATTAGCTCTATCTCAAGATCACAATCTGAATCAACCTCTTGAGTTTGAGAATATACCACAACCTTCGATTGAATATTCAACGCATCCTAGTCAAATCCTTTAGTGACCTTCAATAGATTTACAAATATTTTTGAAAAACAGGGATCGAAACTTTAGGAGTGCACCTCACAAGAAATTTTTTTGATTATTGATTCAAACTTCCCTCAAATAGGATTCGAATATCCTTCGTCTTTGGAAGTCACAATCAAGAATTGGGAGCATCTTTGATCATATCATAGGATTTATTTCTTATGCCTGTTTTTACAAGATCTCAATACAACAAACTAGGAGAAGAGTCTCAACGAGAAAGTCCTACCCATAACATTCAAGAAGAAGGTAAACGTGGTAATCCTCATTATAGTGTAAATCGCAATCCTCTTTTTAGTACGACAATATGGATAATAGAGAAGTAAATCCATTTCATAAGTACAAAGATATGAACAAAACTCCTGTAGATAGTGATGATGAGCAAGAGGAAGAACTTCACATTAGAGAGGCTGAACAGGACCCCAAGTTTCTTAAAGCCATAGAAAAGATCTTGCAACGTGACAAAGAAAAGTATTTTCTCTTCGTAGCCGATCAAGGAGCTAAACTGCCTAAGGATTTTGATACTGAGAAATTAAAGAGCAAAGAAGAAGAAACATCCCCATCCGATCTTACTGTTCTTACTCAACAATTTAAGACACTCCAAGGACAAATCAAAGAGTTACAAGGGGGGACCACAACAAAGAAATACTCTTGATGACATATGTCCTTATCCTTTTGATAGAAGTCTCAATATGATTCCATTTCCTAAACATTGTGAAATTCCCAAATTTGATCATTATAATGGGAAATCGGATCCAATTGATCACGTGAGAGACTTCTGAAACATGACTTTAGAATTTGCACATGAAGACACTTACTTGCTACGTTTGTTCCCTAGGAGTCTTGGAAGTAACTCTATGGAATGGCTATCGAAAATCACACCTCCTGTTCAAAAATTTGAGGAATTGATCAATTTGTTCATAACACAATACACCTACAACATCCAACACCAAATCACCATGATTGATCTTTGCAAAGTTGCACAAAAACCTGGTGAACCTTTCACTACCTTTCTTCAAAGATAGAGAAGAATGTTCGCTAGGTATCCACGTCATGTTCCTGAAAAGGAAAAAATGGTTACTTTCATCAATAGCCTAAATTCGGAAATGAGCTATCGCTTAAATCTACATTTTCCACCTTCCTTTGAGAAATTGATTGAGGATGCCATAACCATTGAAGGTGCTTTGGTCAAAAGAGGGACAATAAAAATTGACAAGGACAATCCTAGCTCATCTAACCATTATAACAATCAAGACAAGTCTAAATTTTGGACTCGCAACAAAAACATTGTAAACGATGGTGTTGTAGATGCAAATCATGTCTCGAATAAGCTATTTGTTCTGAGTACTCCAAATACTCCTTGTAACAATAATTACAACAATGTCAATTCTGTCACGAATCAAGGAAACAATCTTCCCCCTCCAAAGAACAATAATCAAGGGACTGTCAACAACCAAAATTACCATGGAAACAACAACAACAACACCTTAGGGAATATCTCAAACACGAACCCACAATGCTTTTCATTCTTCTCTAGTAGAAGAACTTTCACTCCACTAGGAAAATCCTTGGAATCTGCTTTCAAAGAGGTTATGGAAAAAAATGTCCTTACTTTACCACCTCAACGCAATTATGAACCTAGTGTAAAACCTCCATCATGGAACGAGGCTTATTATTGTGATTATCATAGGTGCAGAGGTCATCGTACAAACAACTATCAACCTTTGAAGCATGCTATTCAAGACCTAATTGACAATGGCACTATCACAATAGAAGGACAACAAAAATACAATGAAGATCACCAAACATTTCACAACCCTTTGCCAAATTATCAAAAGGGAGAGTCTTCTGACAAAAATGTGAATCAAATTGATGACACTGTAATCCGTCATCTCTATACGGACGATGAGCGAATCAACGTTATAAAAATCAATGAGAAGATAGACAGTGGACAAGTTAATGCCACAACGAGAGCACAAGCTAAAGTTGTCTTGAAAGGTGCCTCTTTGAAATCTACTGAGACCTTCCCTCAACATCAATATGACTTAGTTAACCAACTTCGAAAAACTCCGGCTCAAATTTCCATTCTGGAACTCCTGAAGATTTCCCCAGCACATAAAGAAATCTTAGAGAAGGCCCTTTTTGAAACAATTGTATCCATGGATTTGGATGTGAACCGATTTCAAGCCATGGTAGGACATTTGTCCTCACCTACATGTCTTTCATTTTCAGACAAAGATGATGTTTCCATGACTCATCCCCATAATTCGTCATTATATTTAGAGGTCATGATCCATAAGTTCCGTGTTAAACGTGTCCTAATAGATGGAGGGGCTGGTTTAAATATATGTACCTTGAAGGTGGTTCAATCTTTAGGATTTTCGGAGGTCTCCATTGATCCTAGAAGGAAGATTACTATAAAAGCCTATGATGATGAGGAAAGAACGTCTAAAGGTCTAATCATGCTACCAATCAGAGTGGGACCTGTTATCAAAAATACCTTTTGTGAAGTTTTAGACCGGGATATTGCATACAACATCTTGTTGGGTCGTCCTTGGATTCATGAAATACAAGCTATTCCATCCACTTACCATCAATGTCTTAAGTTTCCATATGATAGATAGGAAATCACTATATCAGCTGATAATTCAAACATCCAAACTTATGCCAATGTCAAAGCTAGTCAGGATACTTTGGTCCCAAACAATCGAGAAGCGCTTGCTAATACTTCTCCTAAGAATGATACACAAATCAGACAATTAGCCAAAAGCTTTGACAAAGAACTGCAGTTCAAGGAAAGTGGAGTTGGAGAATATTCTCTCTGTCTTGCTAATCTACCTACATCACCTCGATCACATGGACAAACTTCTATTACACAACAACATATAGCAGTAGCATCAATATCAGGGCAACTACAAATAGAGCCAACTACCAAGTTCAATGGACAATTCATCAAAGAAAAATTCCCCATGGGGGATCTTGAGGATACAACAATTCTGAATTGGCTTTATAAGGATGAAGATGAAACAATTCTAAATGTCCCCTTACCAACTGACAGATATGGGAAAGGGTATTCCATCATGTAGAAGATGGGCTATGCCAATGGCCCTATTGGAAAAAGAAAAGAAGGCGTAGTTGAGCCTATCCATCTTCTAGGGCTTGCCGCATATGATAAAAATGGACTAGGCTATGACTCTACCCCATCCAACCAATCACAAGGTAATGCATTTACATTGCAAGAAGGTTCTGATAAAAAGGAGGCATGTTTGGAATCAATCCTAAATTTCATAGAAAATAACTCTGATATAGATTCTGCTGAATATGAATGGGATACCATCCATGATGATGAATTTTGGAGAGACAAAGAGGTAGATGTCATACACAAGTATACACCAACTTTAATCAAAGGAGAAGGTTTAGGGTCCCAACCACAAGAATTTGAACTACAAAGGAACTATGAGTCTAGTGATACTGAGTCAAATTTTAACGAACAAGACTATTATGAGAATAGTACCATCATTGATCTACCTCATACCTCGGATCCTACCGATAACTCTGTTTTGACTCTAACCATCACCGATTTCACATGACCAAATGACTTGTTACCTTTGATCCATCCTGATCTCATTGATTGGGATCTAACTGAACCTATTGATTTACCTATTTTTCCCAATGACGAAGCTATCATAAACTTCCTTTCCACAGATGATGTAAATGATTGTTCCACTAGCGATTTTCGGTACAAAGTCTTTAATCAAGAGAGTTTCAAGTCTCCTAGCTGCAAAAATAAAAATAAAGAAAAATGATCTAGTGGTGAAAACTAGAATTTGGCAGTACTAGATCAAACAAAAGATAAAATAAAGAGCGTATCAGATGGTGAAAACCTTTTCAAGGCACCAGCTGATGGGAAACTTGACACTCTCCCGGAACACTATCATGAGCGATCACCCATTTTGATCGAGCCTACAAAGGAAATCAATATTGAAACTACAGATAATCCAAGGATTCTACAGGTAGTTGAATCAATGACAGATGATGAAATCTCAGGGTTCATGAACTTTCTCAAAGAAAATCAAGTCAATTTTGCTTGGTCATATGCATACATGCCAGGTCTTGATCCTGATCTCATAATGCATCATTTGTCTATCAAACCAGGAGCTAAACCAGTGAAACAAAAACTCAGAAAGATGCATCCTCATGTTGCACTACTGGTTAAAGAGGAACTCAAGAAACTCCTAGATGCAGGATTTATAAGATCAATTGCCTATGTAGAATGGATCTCCAATATTGTCCCAATAGCGAAGCCAGATAAATGCATTAGAGTGTGCACTGATTTCAGAGATCTTAACAAGGCCTACCCTAAGGATGAATTTCCACTCCCAAGCATTGACACTATAGTTGATTTAACAGTTGGCCATGCCATGTATTCATTAATGGATAGTTTCTCTGGTTACAACCAAATCAAGATTGCACCAGAAGACCAAGAGAAAACAGCTTTCACTTGTCCGTGGGGAACGTACTGTTGGAATGTCATGCCTTTCGGTCTAAAGAATGCTAGGGCTACTTATCAAAGAGCTATGACCACGATCTTTCATGATATGATGCACACATTCATGGAAGATTATGTAGATGACATATTGGAAAAATCATACACCAGAGAAGGACACTTGGAAATATTGTCTAAAATATTTACCAGATTGGAAAAATTCAAAGTTCGCCTAAATCCCAAGAAATGTGTTTTTTGGGGTCACATCTAGAAAACTTTTAGGTTATATTGTTTCAGAAAAGGGAATTGAAGTAGAACCTGCTAAAGTTCAGGCAATCATGGAGATGCCTCCCCCAAAGAACATCAGTCAATTAAGATCATTACAAGGGCGACTTCAGTACATAAGAAGATTCATTGCACAATTGGCTGACAAAAGTCTACCATTTACACATCTCCTACATAAGAATGTTCCTTTTAGATGGGATGACAAATGTGAAATGGAATTTCAAAAAATCAAGCAGTACCTGATGAACCCACCAGTTCTAGTACCACCAAATCCAGACAAACCATTGATCCTGTATATTTCCGCAACTGAGACATCTTTGGGGGAATTATTAGCACAAGAAGACTGTGAAGGGAAGGAACGTGCAATCTATTACATCAACAAAACACTAACAAGTCATGAACTTAACTATACTTTCATTGAGAAGGCTTGTTTAGCAGTAGTCTTTGCTTCACAGAAATTTTGACATTACATGTTAACTCATACAATCAATCTTATTTCAAAAATTGATCCACTCAAGTATCTACTCAGTAAAGCATCACTAACAGGAAGGTTAGCAAAATGGGTCATGATTTTGAGTGAGTTTGACATCCACTATGTTGATCGCAAAGCAATCAAGGGACAAGTTATCACTGATCAACTAGCAGACGCTCCCCTACAAGCAGAGCACCCCTTGCACATTGAATTTCTAGATGTCAATGTTTTCACTCCAGAATTCAACCAACTTTATACTTTGATGGTTCTTTTACTCAATGTGGATCGGGGGCAGTCATTCTCTTTGTCACCCCTCAAGGACATACTATTCCTCGGTCATATAGGCTAATGTTTCCATGCACAAATAACATAGTTGAATATGAAGCACTAATCACTGGACTTATCCCGTAATAAAAAACGTAACTTTATCTGACAATCCTCTCACTATACCCTTATCACTGATACCCTTTATCGCTGTGGTCTTGATGGTACTTTACTTCGATGTCTTGAACGTGATGAATTTGACAAAGCTTTACAAGAAGTTCATGGGGGCATTTGTGGTACTCATTCGAGTGGACTAACTTTATCTAAGAAATTGATTAGAATGGGTTACTACTAGCCTAGAATGGAGATGGAATCATTCACTTTTGTTAAAACATGCTCAAAATGTTAGATTCATGGGAATCTTATTCATGCTCCTGCACAAGAACTTCACTCGTTCACACCAACTTGGCAATTTTCTCAATAGGGGTTAGATCTAGTAGGAAAAATTCATCCTTCATCTTCAAATGGGCACAAGTTCATCATCACGGCGACAGAATATTTCACTAAGTGGATTGTGGCGGTACCTCTCTCTAAAGTCACCGGAAAACAAATTTCATCCTTCATACTCAACTACATTATTTGTCGGTATGGTATTCCTAATGCCATTATTACAGATAATGGTCGACCTTTCAAGAATCAGGATGTTGATGAACTTTGTGAAAGATTCCATATTCAGCATAGATATTCAACACCATACTATCCACAAGGGAATGGCCAAGCAGAGGCCTCAAACAAGACTATACTAAAGATTTTGAAGAAGACCGTAAATGATTCAGGGAGAGATTGGCATGTTCAACTCAATCCCCCCTTGTGGGCCTATAGAACTAGTGTCCGAACACCAACTGGAGCAACACCTTTTGCTCTTGTCTATGGAGCAGAAGCCATACTACCTTTAGAGGTTGAAATACCATCACTAAGAGTATCACTGAAAGGTCTCATAACAGATGATGAATACAGAGTTTTCCGACTACAAGAGTTAGAACTTCTAGATGAAAAGAGATAGAGGGCAGCAGACCATTTAAAAGCATACCAACAGATGATGTCTTGCAACTATAATCACAAAGTAAAGCCACGTACCTTTCAGGTGGATGATCTAGTTCTGAAAGAAAATCCACGAAATCAACAGGATAAAGAAAAGAAAGGGAAGTTTGAACCAAATTGGCTAGGCCCTTATGTGGTTATCATAGTCTATGGTTCGGGAGCATACAAACTATCGATGCCAGGAGGGGAACTGTTTGACGAACCCATCAATAGCATGCATCTCAAGAAATATTATGTTTAAGTCAGTTATCATCATTCGGAAAAACTCTTGAAGAAATACAAAAAAATTAGAAAAAGTCCTGAAGAAATACAAAAAAATAAGAAAAAGTCCTGAAGAAATACAAAAAAATAAGAAAAAGTCCTGAAGAAATACAAAAAAATAAGAAAAAGTTCTGAAGAAATACAAAAAAAAAATAGAAAAAGTCCTGAAAAAATTCAAAAGCAGTCGAAAAAGTCCTGGAAAAATTCAAAAAAATAAAAAAATAAATGTCATAGGGTGAAAACTTGGCAAACAGGCAATCTATTGACAAAAAAATTCAAAAAATCAAAAAAATGTCATAGGGTGAAAACTTGGCAAACATGTAGTCTATTGACAGAAAAATACAAAAAAAAATCAAAAGGAAATCAAAAAAATGCAATAAACACAGATAGTGAAAATCTGGCAAACAGACGCTATCTGTACCTCTCTATCTATTAGTTCTTGTTTTGCACTCTGGCTTTTTAGCTTTTCTTTTTCCGCATCTTTTTCCGCATCTTAGGGTTATAATTGCATCATCCTGCCGTCATTTGCCTAGAGTGAAAAAACATCTTACCATGGCTTGATCGTTGTATATATTCCTTTTCGCAAGTTGTGTCAATAAATGGGGCAAAAACTCAACTGGGAGCACTTAACTTTCATAGCATACTAAGATAGCTGGACAATGTCATAAGACTCTGATTACACGAACAAGCAACCAACTCACGTGAAACTTTATCCGATCATCGCTCCATATCATGAACAATTTTCAGTAGATACCATATCAGTGTCTATTGGATGATCCAAAAATCTGAATAATGTGTGAAATAACAGTATTACATATTGACCAAAGGTTGTTTGATTTTTGATATCATTACTCTGGAGCACACTCGATGATGTACCGAACTAGAGTGGCAAGGAACGAGAATGATTTTTCTTTGTCTGCTGTCTTGAGGTTAACGATCAATTTGATGCAAATATGTCACAGGACATGATTACCAAAGCAATATCATTTAAGGACAGTTCCACATTTGCATCAAAAGGGTGGTTAATCTTTGTCTGTTTATGCAAGAAATGCTCAGGTCATCTCGGTCCAATTATACCTCAATGCTTGTGTTCACTTGCTATATCAAAAATCATGAAAGTTGTACTTAGGTCATCATTGGCGCTAATTTCCCCTCTGATGCTTGTACATACTTCCAACATTTTCAAATTCTCTATAATGATTCAAGAATGCTTATAATAGGCTCAACAAATTGGTTAGTTTCATTTAGTTGCATATTTGTTAGATCACTATATGTATCTGCATATTAGATTCACATCAGTATTCTGCAAGGCTGAATGAAAACATTAACGGTTGTCATGTAGTTTTGAACTCTTTGTGGAGGACATTTGGACATTCATTTTCATTATCATTATCATTTCTCATTCATTATCATTTCATCATCATTTTATCATTATCATTATCATTATCATTATCATTTCTCATTCATTATCATTTCATCATTATCATTATCGTTATCATTATCATTATCATTTCTACTTCATTTTCTATCCTTATCATTATCGTTATCATTTCTCATATTCTTATCATTTCATCATTATCATTATCATTTATCATTCCTCATCCATTGTCATTAGCATTATCATTCTCATTTCTCATTCATTATTATTTCATCATTACCATCATTATTATCATTATTATTTCTATTTTATTTTCTATCATTGGATCTTTATCCTTTATCATTTCATACCATTATTTTCATAACATTATCCTTTCTTATTCATTCATCATTTCATATCATCATTATTTTTCATAACATCATCATTTCTCAATTACTATTATCTTTACCTATTCTCCCATATCATTATTAATTCATCATCCCATTATCATTTTATCATTTATCATTTATTACCACTTATCATCATCATCTCATATCATTTCATTACCATTGCACTCATTTCTTTCATATTATCGCATTCATATTATAATTATTCTATCACATTGCCATCTTCATTACATAATCATTACCAAACATATCATTTATCTTTTTATCATTATCATTATCAGTATCACATTCATTATCTACCATTTTCATATCATAATTTCATGATGCATTTCATACACATACTATTCATTTCTGCATTTGAAAAAATTCAAAAATCAACAACTCATATCTACATTATCACAATCATTATATCTACATCCTAGATCATCAATTTGCATCATATCATTAGATCATCCTGCATCATAAGATTAGTCTGCAAAAACAATAAAAACATATCAAAATCCATCTCATATCATACATGCATACAAGTAGCATCCATATCACATAAAAAATGCACAAACATATCATCATCAAAAACATCGCTGCTGCATATCATTGCTCATCAAAATAATACAAATGTCCAATGTCCAAATGAAACTAAAAAGTTCAAAACATAATACATGAGATATGATTAAAACTCAATATACATGCCCTACATATGCGCAAAATATATCAGTCCCAAACACTAGCTGGTAGATGCCCCTAAAGGAGCTGGTCTGGAAGGAGGCGGCCTGCCACTACCCCTTGCATCAGGATCTCGTCGAGGCCCTGTAACCTCTCTGCCATGTGTCGATGTCCATGATCGGGTCCTCGTCCTGCTATGTGATTGGGGATAAGGCTCTTGCCGCTCGGGAGGGCATAACTCCTCATATCAAACTTTGTAGTACTCGGCCTCTCTAGTTGCCTCAAATCCCTCTACAATGGCCTCCCGTAATGATATACTCTCTACGGTACCCATGAGTCTCTGTGCCACACCCTCGGCCTCCAATGCCCATCGTCTAAGTGCATCCCTCTCTGCTACCAACTGTGTCACCTGGGAATTAGGGGCGGGCGTCTGAGCCTGTACCTGTGCTTGAGCCTGAACCTGTGCTTGAGCCTAAGCCTGTATCTGCGTCTGGGCCTGTGAAAGCTGTGCCTACAATTGCACTATCACACTTTGAGCCTGAGCTAGCTGGCTATGTAGCTGTGCCTGCTGTCCCTGAAAAGTCTGAACCTGAGCCTACAATGCAGCTATCTGTGCCTGTTGAGAAGAGGATGACACCCTAATCACTATCCGTGGTCTACCACCGGATCTGGCTTGCTGAACAATCTGTGCTCTGCCTAGACTATCCAACCTCTGCTGCCTCTCCTCATCCCCATCATCTCCCCTATCATCCCCATCATCCGAGCTGTCCTCATCCTCATCTCCTCCATCTCCACTCTCCTCACCCTTCTCTCCCTCCTCCTCCTCTCCCTCCTCATCTCCCTCCTCCTCCTCTCCTCCACCCATCGCCTGCTCTCCGCCGGCCACATTCTCTTTTCTCCCCGCACCTGGTTGTGGCGCTACCCCAATCACTCGTGGCTCATCTGGCACTGTAAATTATGGAAATGGATGCGTATGAAAATATTGTGCATAATAATCTGTCATCCCTACATCCTGCACCTTTGGCCAATCTGTCCATACCTCTGGTTGTAAGGTAGAATACTCTGTGTATGCTACCTGGTATCGAATACACGGTCCCCATCTTGGATCACCCTTGCGCCGCCCATAATGAGCAACACCCTGGGGCATCCCCTATGTAAATCCAAACTATCTCAGAATCCGTAATGCCAGAAATCTCTCAATAATAAAGGGGGTCCGCCCTATCAGATATCGTGGTCTACAGACAAATGGCATCTCTAAGTGATCAGTCGCCCATGCCTCACAATCCGTGTATGGTCTCCATATCACTGCATCAATATCATCCAATACCCGTCGCCAATACTCTACCTTGCCCAGCTTTTGCTGGACAAGTGCACCCGAATATGCACACACATAGGGCCTCCCTGCTGGCACATCTCTCGTACAATGGGGTCTCGTGATCGCAATATGCTCCCATGCCCAGATCTATAGAAGCATCACCCCACTCGCCAAGCTAGTGGATCCTCTATATACAACTTGATGAAGATCATGATACATGTCAGCTAATACATAGCTACCCCAGGCAAACCTCCGTGGTTGTGTCACCAACCACTCCAACATCCTACCCCAACCAATTGCAAATCCCTTCGACCGATGGTCCGGTCCAAAGAAGCCTCCAATAAATGCTGCCAACACAGCAACTAAGGCTGGATACCTACTGAAATCCTCCCAATCTATCCAGTAGCCACAAATGCTCACATCGCCACATATCCGTCGCAGCACCTCAGTCTCACCAATCTCCTTGTGGTCATAAACCACAAGGGCACCAACAACTGAAATCTGAAGAATCCTGTACACATCCTCGGGCGTCACACTCATCTCACCAGTCGGCAAGTGAAAAGTGTTATGCTCCGAGTGCCATCTCTCTGCCAAAGTGGTCAATAGTCCCCTGTTTGCCCGAATACCTCACGGCATCGTCAACAAAGGTCCCAGTCCACAATCTGCTATCAACTATAACTCAGCTGGCGTAAGCTCTCTTACTCACTCCCAACATAGTGGGAACCGCTCTCTAATCTGGAGGCTTTTGAAAGCCTCTTATTTTTTATCATCACAAGGACACATTAATCAGACTCATATCATGTGAACTATTTATCTAGCAAATCATATCAATAACCCATATCAAGTGCTAAATCAATCTATCTGAATATCAAATCAATCTACTCTATCATCATTTACTATTCGTTTTTCTTTTCAGAAATGAAAATTTATCAACACACAAATCATTTCCTATTTGTATTTCAGTCATGAATACAAATTTATATCCTCATTTTTACTATTTGGTTTCTATCCCAGAAAGTAAATTTACCAGACATCTACTCTTTGTTTTCAATTGTGAGAAGCAAAGTTATCCACCACAACATTAATCAATCAATCAGATTACTCTTTGTTGTTCACCACAAAGTTATCAGCTATCTATTATTTGTTTTCTATTTTTGAAGCAAAGTTATCAGTTATTTATCAGATTTTCTATCATTTTTCCAATATCAGCATGATAGTACTACAATTCATCTATCTATTGACTAAGGAAGCAATTTAAATCATCATTTTTCATCACATAAGTATTCTGTTAAAAATTTCCTAAATGTGCTATTATGTTGCCCCGATGTGCTAAAACACAAATGCGCTAAAGTTTCACTCGTATGCGCTAAACTTTTTCCCGAATGCGCTAAAACTCGGTATGCACTATTCTATCCTATGGATGTGCCACTTTAACTCTCAAATGCGCAACTTTATCTATTTTGTGGCCCTAGCCCTATATGCGCCATTCTGTGCCCTAGATGCGCTACAGGATCAACCTAGCCGATTTTAACCTATATGCGCTACTCTATCTGTCGAATGCGCTAAAAGATGCATTTTTAACCTGCGCCTATATGTGCTACGGAATTCCCTATATCGCTACATAATTTTTTGAATGCGCTAAAATTTTTATCAAATGCACTAAAATTGAAAATCGACCTAAAACATTTGCAAAATCGATTCAAAATATGAAATTTGAAATCACAAATGGTTGGAATCACTCACCGGTGGTCCATACGCAGCTGGTCTCTGGTATCGATGCGCTCGCTCGAATCTATGCATGTGCAATGGGATCTCCATCTCACCAGGTCACTGTCAGAGCTCACTTTTCACTGTAGCAGCAAGGTGAAAATGACACTTCATTTTACCCCTTTTTACCTTTTAAGGGTCTATTAGGATGGGAGTTAGTGTCATTTTTCATTCCTTCCATATTATTTTTCATTGGGCCATCACAAACATCATTTATCGGGAGCTAAATCACTATTTCCCTATCATTCTTGACATCATCTTCCGTGATTTAGCTCCCGAGGGGGCATCATCAACATCGAAAATCAGAAACATATCAGGGGCATTTTTTTTTAATTTTCTTTGAAGCAATGCGTTTCACACATCACTTCAAAGAGGGGCAAAATTTATATACATAAAAATGGTCATGTCTATAATCCTGACAATTAATTAAATATTTGTTATTTAATTAATTTATCTAAAAATCATCTACATATGATTAAATTTAATTAATTATATTGTTCATTCATCTTATTCTTCTTTCGTAATTAAATAAATTTATTTAATTTAATTATTTTCATATGTCCACTTAATTAATTAAATAAATACATTTTATTTATTTAAATTAATTATCACTATTTGGATTTAAATTAAATCTTTCTATTTAATTAAGTTTAAATATTTCTCTTTCTTCTATTTTAAATTCTTCTTCTAATTAATTAAATATTTCATTTAATTAATTTCATAAAAGTGATTTAATTAAATAAACCTTATTTAATTAAAAGATCTTATGCTTTCTTTCTAAATCACAATTAGATATTTTATTTAATTGTGAAATCGTCTGTTTTCTTCTCATATCATAATTAAATATTTTATTTAAATATGAGATCTTCTGTTTTTTTCAAAAATCCTAATTAAAGCTTTCTTCTTATCACAAACTTTCTTTTGCTTTAAAAGCTTAATTAAATATTTCATTTAATTAAGAAAAAGCTGAATATCATCCACAAATAAATAATTGAATTTTTAATTCATTATTTATCAGCTTTTTAATCTTTCTTTTATCTTTTTAAAGAAAGATGATTTTCTTATCTTCTTATCTTTTCCTCTTTCATAAAAATAGAAAAATCTTGTTTTCATGTTTTCTTCTATCTTCTCTTCAGTTTCATCCATCTTCAGCCATTTGATCTACCATGAATTATCACAACCGTCAATCAAGACAGCCAATCAGAATTATTTGAAAAACTCTATAAATACCTGTGTGAATCTAAGCATTAGGATAGGCAATTTATTAGAGTTCATGCATTTAATCCATTTAGCATTTTAATATCATAGCATCATGTTTACTTCAATCATCTTAGTCTTATTTCATATCATAGCTTAATCTTGCATCATGCATCACATTTAAATCTCATTCTTTAGGAAGACAGTTTGTTGAGCCTAGCACACAATTTGAGAGCAAAAGTTGGAATCAACAAAAATACTGAAGATAGAGGACAATAGGATAACAATCGAAGCGGAATATTGAGTTTGCATCTACTTAGTTTTCTTATTTTTTGTTTTGATACAATGTCTTATTGGTGTGCTTGAATAGTATTTATTACGCATATTTTTGATCACACAATGTGAAATATATACAATAATCATGATCAAAAATTAAGACATCACTCAACCATGATGCATGAACAAACACTATATATGCACACCATATGAGTGTGATACAACCATAAAAAAAATACAACTCCATGACATGCATGTTATTTGACCTTCCACATGCAATTTGTATTATTGTAATGCACAACAATGAATGTTGCTAACCATAATGCATGAATAAGAAACTAGGCATACCATATGGGCTTGATGCACACAATTCACACAAAAGAAATAACACTCATATGATATTGTCATATATGTCAATTAACCTTGACCCACACCAAACTTGCTATATTGCAATTGTTGTCATATATGCCATTCATCCTAACGTAATTGAGGTTTTATATTTGGTAAGAATTTGTGCAGGAAAAGAAAGTGAGAGATGATGCTATAGGTGGATTTGAACAAATGAAGTTGTTGTCCTAAGTGTTGAAAACTCTATCTTGAACAAAGGGATGTTGTCCTAAGTGTTGAAATTGAAGCAAAACAACTAAAGACTAAAATTAACCACTTAGAAAAGGAATGAAAAGATAAGAATAAGATTTTATCATTAATGAAAAGGAGGTTAGTCTGCTCTAAAAACACTTGAAAAAGAAGCAGAACAAAATGAATGAGATAGATAATCTATTCAATGAAGATATTCTTCCCGCTCTAGAGAAGTTTAGGAAGGTGCATGTGTAGATTCTTCTCTGTTCGTTGTGTGACCAAATAGACAGTTCCAACACGTCTAGATGGGTACGTTTAGGCTAGGCATGATCTTGTTTTGAACCTAAACATGCCAAAATAGTTCGAGCTACATTGGATCGATGATATCCCTGAAGAGGCTAAAGTGCAAAAAGGAAACAATCTTTGATGAGTTGTTACTCAGAAACTGTGTCACTTAGAAACAATATGCTTGAGGCTATGAGATCATGTAGGGCCCCTCTACAATAAAATCTCTTGGGTTTTGATATATCTAAGGTGTTTGCTTGTGCTGTTGAATTTTCTATTGATGGAAAAAGGGTTAGATGCATGCAGTGTAAAGTTGTAAAGGGGTGCAATTTTCATTCTACTCCTCATGCAACCAAACCGATAGTTCCAAAACATATGGATTGGTATGCTTATGCTAGGAATGGTCCTATTTTACACCCAAATACATCGAAATAGTTTGAGCTACATTAGACCGACAATATCCCTTAACAGTCCAAAGTGCAAAATGTCAACAATCTTTGATGAGTTGTTACTTAGAAATCATGTCACTTAGAAATAATCTGTTTGAGGCTATGGGATCACTAGGTCCCCTCTACAATAACCTCTCTCATTTTTTGATATCTCTAAGGTGTTTTCCTTAGTGTCAAGTTTTCAGTTGATGGAAAAAAGGTCAGATGCATGCAGTGTAAAGTTGCAAAGGGATGTAACTTTCATTTTGATCCTCATGCAACCAAACCAAAAATTCCAACACATCTAAATTGGTGTTTTTATACTAGGAATGGTCCCGTTTCACATCCAAACACACCGAAACAGTCTGAGCTACATTGTATCGGTGACCCTTAAGAGTCTAAAGTGCAAAAAGGAAACAATATTTAAAGAGCTATTACTCAAAAATAGTGTCACTTAGAAATAATCCATCTTAGGCTACGAGATCATGTAGGGTCCTTCTATAATAACCTCTCTTATTTTTTGATATATCTAAGTCATTTTCCCATGGTTTCAAGTTTTTAGTTGATGGAAAAAGGGTCAGATGCATGTAGTGTAAAGTTACAAAGGGGTGTAACTTTTGTTTTGCTCCTCATGTGACCAAACCAATTGTTCCAACATGTTTAAATTGGTGGTTTTATGCTAGGAATGGTCCTGTTTCACACTCAAACACATCAAAACAGTATGAGCTACATTGGATCAACAATATCCCTTAAGAGTCCACTATGAAAAAAGGGAGCAATCTTTGATGAGTTGTTACTTAGAAACCATGTCACTTAGAAATACTCCATTTGAGGTTACAAGATCATGTAGGGACCCTCTAAAATAACCTCTCTCAATTTTTGATATATCTAAGGAATTTTCCTGTGGTGTCAAGTTTTCTATTGATGGAAAAAGGGTCAGATGTGAAAGGAAATCATAGTGCGGAATACACCTTCCTAATGCTAATCTTCAAGAGAGAGATACAAAAAACCAATTAAAACTTTGCAATTATAATTTATTTAATATGCACATAAATAATAGAATATAAAATCAAAATATCAACACATAATGAACACCAGATTTATGTGGGAAAACCCTTTCAGGAAAAAACTCACACACCAAAGCAGAGATCACTTGTATTATGGTAAAATATTAATTACATACAAGTTGCAGAGCTATGCTCTTTGAGTTGTCGATTCACAATATTTACATTCACTCTGATCTTCAACCAACTGACCTCTCCATATGTTACGATGCAATACACTGTACTACCATATTCAATACGACTCTCATCCATTACATTACATGCTTCTCTATTTATCTATCTCATTATTCAAGTTGGCTTAACCTACATTGTCATAGTACCATCTCATAGACCAATGAGCATCGAGATATCACAAATAGTTACATAGTTATCAGAGAATTCATCTATCACCTTCAGGTTGAAATTGTCGATCCAATGAACACATTGATTCACAACAATGATGTACAATCAAATAATAGCTCCATGTCATGTATCACCATCTAATTCATCCATCATTACCTTCAACCTCCAACAAAGTCATATCAAAATATTGAGGAGACACAAAACCTCATCCCTCCAAACTCTTACTATTACTCCGATAAACATATAATTCCAACTCATCAGGATGTCAAGGAGACCACATAACAGCTCCTTCTAATACGATAAAGTCTCATCGAAGCTTTGCAAACAATTTCCATACTGCAAGAATCACCAATAGACCATCGCGAGTCAACAGTATGTATACTGCACCACCGCAAGTCATCACACGAGCTATCGCGGGGTGGTGGGATGACTCCCACACTACCGCCAACACCTTTCATGATTTTTTGTGAGGTGGCAAGTCACACTGCCAACCCACACTCCTCTTAAGTGCACCTAGTAGTATTGTGGTAAAGACCAATGAACGAAGTCCTTTCACGGGTCAAAAAATAGGGTGTCTCAATACTTGATACTACAAACTTCACAAGACAAGCATATGTTGGAACTCCAAAGTTCGATTGTTGAAATTATTCAACCTCTCAAGTCATTTTCTACTGCATTCGGTAAGCAATAAGCCTGAAGACTGATTCTTGATTACCTTAAGAACTTCAAAGGCTTTTACCATGACATTTGGTAAGCAACAATCCCAAACTCCGAACTCTGAAACTGAAAAACTTCTAAGTATTTTCTTGATTTTAGAGAGCATTAATTAGTAAGTTTGAGACACCTTTCTCTTGAAATTCTCCCACTTGATGAAGAACTTACTGGCTCCCAATCAACACTCAAAGTCATTGAACATTCTAGGCACCAAGACCCATAGAACTGGTGCACCACATGAACTTATCCATGCTCACAGGTTTTGTCAATGCATCAACAACATTCACTAGAGTATCAAATTTTTCTAGACTAACCTGTCCATCCTCCATCATATCATGAACAAAGTGATACTGTATGTCAATATCTTTCATCATGGCATGGAAAGTTGGATTCTTCACCAAATAAATGGCACTTTGACTGTCATAGAAAATAACAATCTTCCTAGCATCAAAACCAACATGAAAACACAATCTTCTAAGCCAAATGGATTTATTATAGGCATGATTTTCTACCATGTACTTAGCCTCAATAGTGGGAAAAGTAAGTACAACTTGCTGCTTGCTCATCCAGCTAACTGCACCACCAAACAACATGAATACATATCCACTGGTGGATCTTCTGCTATCAATGTTCCCTTCCCAATCCACATATCCACAAATGCTATATGAACTCTGTGATCCAATAGAGTGACCATGATAACATACGACATACTTAGAAGTACCCTTCAAATACTTGATAACTTTTTTCACAAAATCCTAATGTAGCCTTCCTAGATTAGTCATAAATTGACTAAGCACTCCCACTGCTTGGGCAATGTCTAGCCTGGTATATACCAATGTATATATTAAACTTCCAATTGCACTTGCATAAGGCACCTTGGTCATTTCTTCCATCTCAGTAGGATATTTTGGACAATCTTCAACAAAAAGTTTCATTCCTTGCAAAACTGGAACAACTAACTGCTTGCAAAATGTCACATTAAATCTCTCTAGGACAAAATTTATATACTTGATCTTGCAAAATACACCTATCAATTTCCATCCCAAGAACTTCAATTCATTTTTGGGAATACCCTTTCGTGACCAATGAACAAAGTCCTTTCATGGGTCAAAATCAGGGTGTCTCAATACCCGATACTACAAATTTCACACGGCAAGCATACATCAGAACTCCGAAGTCTGATTTCCAAAATTATTCAACCTCTCTAAGTCATTTTCTACTATATTCGATAAGTGATAAGCTTGAAGAACTATTCTCAATTACTTGTAGAACTTCAAAGGCTTTTACCATGACATTTGGTAAACAACAATCCTGAACTTTGAACTTTAAAATTGCAAAACTTCTAAGTATTTTCTTGATTTCAAAGAGCATTAATCAGTAAGTTTGAGACACCTTTTTCTCAACATTCTCCCACTTGATGAAGAACTTACTGGCTCCCAATCAATGCTCGAAGCCACTGAACATTCTAGGCCCCAAGGCCCATAAAACTAGCACACCACTTGAACTTATCTGTGCTCACAGGTTTCATCAATGCACCAACAACAATCATCAAAGTATCAAATTTTTCCAGGATAACCTTTCCATCCTCCACCATATCACAAAAAAAGTGATATTTAATGTCAATATGTTTTTTCTTGACATGGAAAGCTGGATTCTTCACCAAAAAAATGGCACTCTGACTGTCAAAGAAAATAACAATTTTCCCAGCATCAAAACCAACATCAAAACACAATATTCTAAGCCAAATGGATTCCTTATAGGTGTGAGTTGTTGCCATGTACTCAACCTCAATAAGCATAAAGGTTGTAAACAACTATAGCCTACTACTTACTCATCCACCAAACAATGTGAATACATATCCGCTAGCGGATCTTCTACTATCAATGTCCCCTGCCCAATCAAAATCCACATATCCATGAATGCTAACTGAACTTTGTGATCCAGTAGAGTGACCATGATAACATAAGGCATACTCGGAAGTACCCTTCAAATACTTGATAACTCTTTTCACAACATCCCAATGCAACCTTCCTAGATTAACCATAAACTGACTAAGCACTCCCATTGCTTGGGTAATGTCTAGCTTGGTTCAGACCAATGCACATATTAAATTTCCAATTGCACTTGTATAAGGCACCCTGGTCACATCTTCCATCTTAGTAGGATATTTTGGACAATCTTCAACATAAAGTTTCATTCCCTACAACACTAGAACAACTAAATGCTTGCAAACTGTCATTAAATATTTCTAGGAAAACATTTATATACTTGCTTTGGTTGAGCCAAACTTTTCGATTTCCCCTATCCATTCTGATTTTCATCCCCAGAATATACCTTGCTACACCTAAATTTTTCATTTCAAACTGTGTTGAAAATTGAGACTTTAATTCAAAAATCATACCCTTACTATTCCCAATGAACAACATCTCATCCACATACATGGCAATAATAAGGAGACAACCATTTTCAGTTTTAAATTACACATAGTGATCAGACTTTGATCTTACATTCATTTGGTTTCATAGTATTTTATTGAATTTTTTTTCTTAATCAAGTTTTGAAGTCAAAACAATTTCAATTTAGACATAGACGGACCGTAAAAAACATAACTGTTTTTGTATGTATCAAAATTCTTTTTTTTTACTAGATCAAGGACATCAATACATAACATGAACATATTCTTCAATTTTTTTTTGATAATCTACTATATTTCCACGTGTGTAGAAAAGAGAGCTTGATTTTTGGTGAAAAACCTATGTTTAATTAAACTAAAAAAAATACACAATAAACCAAAATATATTAAAATTATATGCTATGGTTAGCTCATTCTGAGGACTACCATCATCCAGTTGGCTCTGTAAAGTTTCCTCCATTTTCATCCTCAACCTAAGCTTTGAAAGGAAAAAAATTACAGAAATTTGGTAGAAGAGGGAGAGAAGGGAAAAAAAGGGGGAGTGAACCCCCCTTCGTTCGAATCCCCCTTGACCCATTCGCTCAAATGGGGGTTCGAGTGAATGGGGGCTCGCTCAAACCCTACTGAAATAATATTAAAAAAATGTTGGTCGGGGTGGTTAGAGAGAACCCTTGGCCGACGTCCACTCGAACCCTTGGCTGATGAATATATTTTTATTTTTATTTTTAATTTCATATGCATATAAATACAAGCTTATTTTTTCATTATTCCATATCATTGCAAGATTAATTTGCATTTCTACCAAGGAGGGCAGATAGTGGAGAAGAGATTTTTGCATTTTTATCAAGGAGGATAGATTTTGGAGAAGAGAACTTTGCATTTTTATCAAGGAGGGAAGATTTTCGAGAAGAGAAATTTGCTTTCTTATCAATCAAGGAAAATATTGGAAAAGGCAACTTTGCATTTTTATTAGTCAAGGAAAATTTTGGAGAAAAAAACTTTGCATTTTTATCAATCAAGGAAAATTTTGGAGGAGAATTTACTTCTGGTAGAGGATTTGTCTTGAGTCATCTTTTACTTGAAGAAGAAAATGGAACAACAATAAAAAAGACAAAATAAGGCTCAATGAAATTATTCAAAAGAACAAGAACAAAAGAGGCGTGAACAAAACTTGGAAAATTATCATAGAAAGAAACAAGGTACATGCTTATTTCTTTTCTCTCTCCCTCTCTCTCTTGTGTGTGTTTAGGACCTTTATTAACACCTCAATGTTTTCCCTATAAATCTATTTCTAATTATGAAAACCATGTTAGATAACTTGGAAGTTAATGCTAATTATTATATCTTTATATGGGTTTATCTTTTTTTATCATGATTTTTATTGTCTATTGAATTGTTTCAAATTATTTGCCTACCCTAGGTTTACATAAACCATTTTCCTATTTAAACAAGGTGGATCTTTATATCGTAATTACCCACAAGGGGATTGATTGATTCACTTGTACAATTCCCTTTAACTCTCCATATCACTTAGTAAGGTTTTTTTAATTTACAAGTGATTCTATATATGGATTTTTTAGGAAGTGATTGAAGATAAAAGTGCACATCAAATCAACTTGCATTTTCTAGTTCATTGGTTTAAAAAGAAAAACAACAAGTGAATTTTCAAGTTCATTGGTTTAAAAAGAACAACAACCTTGCATTTCCACTCATTGGTTTAAAAAGAAAAAAAACCTTGCATTTTCACTCATTGGTTTAAAAAGAACAATAACCTTGCATTTTCACTCATTGGTTTAAAAAGAACAACCTTGCATTTTCACTCATTGGTTTCAAAAGAACAAAAAACTTGCATTTTCACTCATTGGTTTATAAAGAACAACTTGCATTTTCACTCATTAGTTTAAAAAGAACAACTTGCAAATTTTCACTCATTGGTTTAAAAGAACAACAAACTTGCATTTTCACTCATTGGTTTAAAAAGAAAAACAACCTTTCATTTTCACTCATGTTGGTTTAAAAAGAGCAACAACCTTGCATTTTCACTTAATTGGTTAAAAAGAACAACATTGGTTAGCATCATTTTTCCTAGGTCCAAAGGTTCATCCCCTTAGTTTCATTTGGCATACCTTTTAATCTTAGTAGTCATAATCTAATTTGGTCTCATGTTGCATATCATATCCTTAAATGGTCATATAGGCCATTATCATCATTGCATTTGTTCCATGGAATTCTTAAGTTCAAGAATATTCAATTTCATTTACATTCAACTCCACTTATAGCTCATCATGTCTCTCACTTTCTAAGTTGCTTGCATATAAATTCATATATGCCATACTTGAAACCTAGTGACTTTGAAAATTCATTTTTCCATTTCCTTAAATTGAATCTATTTCCAATTGTATTTGTTCCTATATAATAGTAAATTTGCACCCAATGTGCAAATCCCCTTTTTTGCATTTACCCACCTTAGAAAACCAAGTTTGGAGGCTTAATTCTACCTAAGCCCACTTCTTGCATCACACTTGGCGCCTATTTTGAGTGTTGATGGAGGATTTTATATCAAGGATGCCTACGTGGTGCACAGACATCTACGTGGTGCGCAGACGTCCTTGATAGATTCTCGCGTCTAGAGCCTACAGAGGCATTACACTTCCTATTAGGGGTTGACTTGTAACACCCTCCTTGACCGACCGACCTGAATATGGTCGTTTCTCTTCATCTCTTCTTCAAATTCATCCCTTCCATATGCATTTCAACTTCTACCATCTCTTCACAACTTCTTCACTTCATTCACAAGCTTCATAATCTCTCCATAAGCTCTAAGCAGTTTCTTCACCCTCTCTTCAATCTCCCAACACTTTACACTTCACAACAACAACATCAACACTCCACCACTTCAGTAGAGAAATTGTGGAACAAAACACCATTACAGTAGAGGCTTGAGTTCCTCTCATTTTCTCCCCCATTAGCCTTGAGCACTCTTGGTGGAGGTGGTAAGCTTTCACTCCTCTCCTCTATTACTTGGTTGAGTAGCATAACACTATTTTGTAGTACTTTAGTGCTATGTACTTCATTTCTACTTTTCTCTCTATCTATCTAGCTGTCTGTGGAGGTGGGAACACCAAAAAAAGGTCTGACTAAGGCAAACCCCTATACAACCACCCAACAATTTCTCTCTCCCTCTTGTGTGTAGGTATTGAAGACACTCACGAGCTAGAAGCTTCATCACTTGCACAGTCATAAGTATTTCCTTTCTTCTCCTTATCATCTATATTTCACTTCGTTTCAGTCTTATTACTTCCTATTACTTCCTTGAATTCTAGAAGTTCTTAGTAATCAGAGTGTAAGTCATCACTTAGTTATTTTTTGAGACATTCTCGCTCTTTGGTTCGTACAAGATGCCAGTGCGCCGCTCTGTCATCCACTTTCTGCACTATCGTCCTTTGGTCGTGTTGGAACCTAAACATTTAATGCAAATTTTGGATAAATTTTAGGTTCCCATGATTGAAAAAACCTGATTTTTCAACTCACCAATGAATTAAAACAAATACTTAAGATAAAAATGTATTGCCAATGAGTCAAAATGCACCTTCAAGGGAGGTCGTGCAGGGCAAGGATAAATTGGAAAATAGTTTTGAAAAGTGAGATTATAATCAAAATCAAGTAAGATTGAGGCAATTTAGTGGTCACAAGGGGGCACTTAATTTGAATCTAATCACAACCATAACATGCAAAGAGGATGGTCATTTTTCAATTTGCTTCATTTGCTGCCACTAATGAGAACAGTCCTAATGTTGCATGTGCCCTTCCAGCCAACTATTGGAGTTGGTAATATCACCTTCCTGGGCTTGTAAAAAGCAATTGAATGATTGAGAATCAAGCAAAATGTGTGGGCATAAAAGATGACAGTATTCATATGACTATATCAAATGAATGAGGTACATCAATTGATGGTCCATTGATGCTAGTAGAAAATACAATGAATAATTAGGTTCTTCAATAGGGAGCATGAAAGAATTGTGCGAATGTCATCAATTGTTATGAAATTTTTTGCCATTTGAGATAATCTTCACATGGGTAAAATCATGTTGTGAAGCTCTTAGATTCAATAGCATATACACATTACAAATAATAATGTTTGTAGAGTAAACACTCCCTCGAATTTCATGTCACGCTATGACATTGGCATTGCAATACAAAAGTTGTAGGCTCTAGACTTCAAAGGTGAAAATTGTGAAGCATAAAGGGATTGAATACAAACATCATGAGATAGCTTTAAGTAGATTGCCTTGAAGTTGATGTCATTGGTGGTGCAAGTAATATGGCAAGGAAAATCTTAAAATGCTATCGGAGAGACTGACTTTATCTATGGGAGTCGTTTAGAGCTTCAAGGTCCTATTAATAGCCAGGCAATGCTTATTTCATCGACAGGACATATGTCATCAATGGAAAGCATAAATATTCTCTCTAATTTCCATGTCCCGTCTATAAACAATGGCAAAGCCCCAATTTGCTATATAAGTATTCACAATGAACTGAGTACTAATGAAGGAATTGTAGATTACAATTCATTCACAAAAGACCATACACATTTTCATAACCAAACATACTCGATCAACTAATTTCGTTGAGTACACTATATTAGCTTGCTCGGTGGCCATGTTCCCTCAAAATTAGTGATAATTTCTTTTAGAAAAATATACTGTGAAGATAAGAAGATTGGGTTCTCACCGATCAAGGCATTTTGCAGTGGATGGAAATAGAGACTTAGGGCGTGCTTTGGAGATTTATTCATTGTAAATCACAAAGGGTGCGAAGAAACATCGAGGTACAATGTACTCAATAAAATGAAGAGGTCTCTCTCTCACAAATAAAGCCATTGGAGATTGTAGGAAACCCTAAAAATTTGTAGCGAATGAGCAAGGGAAAAATGCATCACAGTAACTTATAGGATCGAAGCAAGTTTTTCTGACTGCACAAGTTACGCCGATGAGATTTTCAGGAAGACATTTGTTATCTAAGTGAGTTTTGAGAGTCTCTCCGACTAAGAGGGTCACTCCGATGAATTTTTTGGTGAAAGTCCCACTGATAGCCTAACAAGTGTATTCGATCGATGAGACAATTGATTTCGGCAGAAGTATTTTAAAGTCACCTCGATAAAGTGAATGCATATCATCAAAATATGGATAAAAATTAAACGAAGTGTGAATATGGTGGAAGACAATATCATTTTGAAAAATATACTCCGCATTTTTATCAAGGGAATATGAAGATGAGAAATTATTTAAAGGAGTAAAAGTATAAAATATTTTCTCACTAAGAAGAATATTTTTAACCATGCAATTCATGGAATGGGTAATTATTTTACTCATGGAATATTTTGATTTTGTCAAAATGAACACGTGGAGACTTTTTACCAAGAGGGATAAAAAGAAATATGTAAACTATTCAGTGGGTAATTATTTTACCCGAAGAATATATTATTCAATTGGGTGAAAATTGCCAGCAAAGAAGCTTAATAAGTCAAGATTAATTTTCACGGGTGAAGGATTAAAGATTAAAATATTTTAATTTGCCAAAAGGAAATTAATTAAAATAAAACAAAGAACTGCATAGATGGGCAGGCAAAAGGTTACAACTCTTGAATATGAAATGTATATATGTAAGCTAAAATCATCATCAGTGGAGGATTAGATTTAGGAGAAATAAGCAGTAGGTTAGATAGTTGGTAGTTTGAACAGTTGCCGAAACAAAACATCATGATATGTATTGTAAAATATTTTAAAATTATATAATGGAGAAGAATATATTTATCTAGTGATCCAATTATGGTGTCAATTGTTTGTCGAATTTATTGAAAACATTATTCGGTTGTCTCCAAGGTTGTCATTTCCTAATTATTTAAATTGAAATATCAAGGATATTCTTTAATTTATCAAAGCACACTTGTTGTTCTTGTGTGGTTCAATTAACTAGTTCCTGCAAGATAGGATTAAATCCTTTTTATTAATCACAATAATTTGGAAAAGGACATTTGGATCATTAAGAAGAGCTTGATAATTACACTCTTGCACATTTACACAAGCTGTAAATAGTCACAAGTTCCAAGCAATTTGAATTATAGCCATTAAGCAAGTCACCCATTATACAAATCTTGACTCCATTAGCCAATAGAAGTAGGCACTGGTCACACCATCCACATCTTATAATTCTATAAAATCTTTGTTCAAAAACATTCACATTTCAAGTTTAATATTAGGAGTAGGAGTAATCAGTAAGCTTTTATCTATTACATTTGTGCCATTGTAATAGATCCATCAAATCAATCAAGTCACATCATTTAAGTCTGCTTCATTCTTATAGGTATACCCGCCTAGGTCTAGCAGCACCTAAAGAGAAGAAGGTAAACCATTTGGCCTTGTCTGTTACCCTAAAATGTACCAAGAGTTTGGCAACCTCTTGATGTATTTTACCTATGTTTTTGAGAGCTAATAGGTCAAGAGCTTGATAGTTTGTCTAGAAAATCTTTGTGACCTGCTCTTTCAGATTCTCAAACTTTTGCGCTATTCCATTGAGGTAGTATAGGGAAGTTTTCCCCGTGAGGCTCTCTGAGTGAAGAGAAATTGTGAGTAGCGAATCCCCCTATATTACATTTTGGTGAACCCAACGTGAAGAACATTTTTCTTTGAAATGCTAGGAATTTATTTACCCCTACTTGGTGGGGTCATAAATTTTGACTCAGTGCTCAGAATTTAGAACCATTTGCACCATTGGAAAGGTCTCCTAGAGAACTTGTTTAGTCCCTAAAATACTAGTGCCTTTAGCAATCAAATTTTAGGGACTGACTCAAGTTCTGACTTCAAATTCCGCTCCGATGACCTCCAAAAATGCAAATTACTAGAACATAGAAAATACCAGAAAAATTGTAATGGATTTAATATCTTCTTTTATTAGTTTTGTATCTAATTTTGTGAAAAATATTAATGATATTCTATTTCATGCATGTGATGGTGACTTGGATTTACCCATGTCACTTGGTATCTTTGATCCCTCTCATGAGATTCCTCTTACTTCGAAGGGTATCTTGTTGCAAGAAGATGAAATCAATGATACCTTTCTTAATATTACTCTACCTTATCTTCATTCCAATGCACCCTCTTCTAGAGACGTTACATTTGTGAATGATGAATCTCCTCTCCTTTCCAATGCACTCTCTTCTAGAGATGATGCATTCATGAATGATGAATCTCTCTTCCATTCTAATGCACTCTCTCCTAGAGAGGTTGCATTAGCGAATGATGAACCTCCTTCCACATATGATTCTCCCTGGATTGATGTTGAGAATGTTTCTTCAAATAATTATTCCACATTTGATCCTATTTGGTCGATGTTGAGAATATGTGTTCCAATAATTGTTCTACTAGCTATGATGATTCTGAAAATGCAGTATGTATCTCTGCTTCCTCTCAAAGGCCTAAGAGACTGGTCATTTACGTGACTCTAGCTAGTCCTTCTCCTAAAAGGGTATGTTCTATTGATGGTGTTCCATTCGATGGTGGTTCTCCTGATCTTTCTAAGGCTCCCTCTGATAGAGAGGTAGCCCATACTTATGAGAATAGAATGAATAAACAATCTAGTCTTCCTTTAGCACCTAAACCTACGACTAAAGCACCTAGTGGTTACGATCTTGTCGAGCAACCTCGGGTTGCTTCGGATAAGATCTCACCATGGGATTTGCTTCTATTTATTCCTACATCTCCTCAAAGGAATGCATGTCTTGGTGATGATTGGGGTTCCTTAGGCTTTACAGGTTCCTTTATCTAGGAATATAAAGTCAACCCAACTAGTTAGACCTTTTGATAACATCATCCACACCCACTATCAAAGATGCTTACTCTTCTGTATCGCAGGGTAAGGTGTATGCAAATTGTAATTCTCTTGGTGTTGATCCTCCTTCTTGGAAAGATGATCACACTTATGTTAAAGAGTTTGATGTTGGTAGTCCAATTAAGAAGGATGGTGGAAATCTCGTAAAGGAGCATGATCCCCATTGTTGGGACAATGCTCTCTATGAGGACCCTCCTTCTCAAGATGTACAAATGCCTTATGGCCCTGGCTTTAAGCTTGTCTCTAAATATGGTTATGAGCATAAAGGTTGTTGGCGTAATGAACAAGGCATTCAAGTCCCTATAGAATTCACCCCTTGTAGGCATATTTTGGGACTTGGTTGCTCGAAGGAACGATCTAAACAGAAGTCATGGTTGAGTGACATGAATTCTTCTCAACCTTGTTCTGTTGAGAAGATTCTTCCTCCATTTTCTTCTATCTTTGTGCCCTCTTCTTCTTCTTGTGAGAAGTAAAACCTTTCTCCACAAGAGAAAGGTTTGCTTCCTACTCCTCATCCTTTATCTAAGCAAGAGTGTATCTTGTTGTGGCTTCTAAAATCCCACTTAATCACTCTTCCTCCTCCTACACGTAATAAACTCATAAACATGATGAAGGAGAACATTCTTTTTGTGCATACCATCGAGTGCTTGGTCATTCCACTAGTGAATGTGAGGCCTTGAAGGAAAAAATACAATAACTTCTTGATTCAGGTGCCATCAAACTCCCATTTGATTGATGCACCTTCCTTTCCTTTGCTTGACAAGTGATATCGAGGTTTACCTCTATCTTGTTCTAAGTGTTTTGCATGATTCTCCTCCCCTATATGTTGGGGGCAGTGATAACTCATTTTGGAGAAGTGTGTCCTTTTTAAGGACCCTCTCTCTCTATGTATTTCAATTGAAGCATCCCTCGAGAGGACCCCCTTTTCCTTTTGAAGGGTCCCTGAGGGACCCCTTTTGAAAGTCTTTGGATTCTTTCATGTCTAGCTGGGGGGCAGCCTGACTAGACCTCACTTTTCAAACAGTGCGTCCCTTGAAGTGGACCCCCTTTCTTCACAGTGGGTCCCTGAGGGACCCCTTTTGAAAATATTTATCTCAAATGGATTCTTTCATGTCTAGCTTGGGGGCAACCTAACTAGACCTATTTCATATCTTCGCGTCTAGCTTGGGGGCAGCCTGACTAGACCTATTTCATAACTTCGCATCTAGCTTGGGGGCAGCCTGAATAGACCTCACCTTTCAAACAACGCGTCCCTTGAGTGGAACCATCTTCTTTTGACGGGTTCCCAAGGGACCCCTTTGAAAGTCTTTTAACTTGAAAATGGTTTGTGTGACTATCTGCTTACTCGCTTTGCAGGATCGAGAACCTGTAGAGCTCCTTTCCATCCTTACTCGGTGATACGGGTTCTCCTCCTCGAGCGGGATTTTCTTTTATCACATCTTTTGTGGTGCAAGTTCTACTCCTAAGTGGGTTTTTCTTTGACCACGTGCTTTTACTTGGTGATACAGGTTCTCCTCCTCGAGTGGGGTTTTCTTTTATCACCTCTTTTATGGTGCGGGTTCTACTCCTGAGCAGGTTTTGCTTTCACCATGTGCTTTTACTTGGTGATACGGGTTCTCCTCAAGCGAGGTTTTATTTTATCACCTCTTTTGTGGTGTGGGTTCTACTCCTAAGCAGGTTTTTCTTTCACAACGTGCTTTTTGGTGATATAGGTTCTCCTCTTCGAGCGAGGTTTGTTTTTATCACCTCTTTTGTGGTGCAAGTTCTACTCTTGAGCAATTTTTTCTTTCACCACATGCTTTTTGGTGATACAAGTTCTCCTCGAGCGGGGTTTTCTTTTATCACCTCTTTTATGGTGTGGGTTCTACTCCTGAGCAGGTTTTTCTTTCACCATGTGCTTTTTGGTGATATGGGTTCTCCTCCTCGAGCAGGGTTTTCTTTTATCACATGCTTGCTTTGTGGTGTGGGTTCTACTCCTGAGCTGGTTTTTCTTTCACTATGCACTTTTTTCATTTCTATCTTTCTCTTCTCTCTTGTATATACTGGATCAAAGACTTGCATCTTCTTCATCCTGAGTATATGCTCTATCTTCAACTTCATAGTCCTATAGAACTATGAAGTCCTCTTTTGACCCTGCACTCTCGGGTTCGCCAGATCGTGGTATGCTTCCTTGATGGTTTAGGTATACATTTCTAACTCTACTCTTTCTTGATCTACTTTATCAAGCACTCATCAGTGTTCTTGTTTGCTAAAGTGGGGAGAAAATGTATAAGAGTGAATTTGCACCCCATGTGCAAATCCCCTTTTTTGCCTTTACCCACCTTAGAAAACCAAGTTCGGAGGCTTAATTCCACCTAAGCCTGCTGCTTGCATCACACTTGGCACCTATTTTGAGCGTTGATGGAGGCATTTCTGTCGAGGACACCTGTGCGATGCACAAATGTCTGTGTGGCATGCTTACATACCTGATAGATTCATGTGTTTGGAGCTTGCAGAGGTGATACACTTCCCATTAGGGGTCAAATTGTAATGCCCTCCTTGGATGATTGACCCGAATATGGCCATTTCTCTTCATCTCTTCTTCAAATTCATCCCTTCCATATGCATTTCAACTTCTACCATCTCTTCACAACTTCTTCACTTCATTCACAAGCTCCATAATCTCTCCATAAGCTCTAAGAAACTTCTTCACCCTCTCTTCAATCTCCCAACAATTTACACTTCACAGTAGCAACATCAAAACTCCACCACTTCGGTAGAGCAAGTGTGGAACAAAACACCATTGTAGTAGAGGCTTGAGTTCCTGTCATTTTCTCCCCCATTAGCCTTGAGCACTCTTGGTGGAGGTGTTAAGCTTTCACTCCTCTCCTCTATTACTTGGTTGAGTAGCATAACACTGTTTGTAGTGCTTTAGTGCTCTGTACTTCATTTCTACTTTTCTCTCTATCTATCTTGTTGTCCATGGAGGTGGGAACACCAAAACAGGGTTTGACTGAGGCAAGCCCCTATACAACCACCCAACAATTTCTCTCTCCCTCTTGTGTGCAGGTATTGAAGACACTCACGAGCTGGAAGCTTCATCACTTGCACTATTGTAAGTATTTCCTTTCTTCTCCTTATCATCTATATTTCACTTCATTTCAATCTTATTACTTCTTGTTGCTTCATTGCATTCTAGAAGTTCTCAATAATCAGAGTGTAAGTCATCACTTAGTTATTTTCTGAGATATTCTTGCTCTTTGGTCTGTACGAGATGCCAGTGCACCTCTGGGAGGCTAGCACGTGCGCTATCATCCACTTTCTGTGATGTTGTCCTTTGGCCGAGAGCTTGACAGTTTGTCCAAAAAATCTTTGTGACCTGCTCTTTCGGATTCTCAAACTTCCGCGTTGTTCCATTGAGGTAGTATAGGGAAGTTTTCCCCATGAGGCTCTCTAAGTGAAGAAAACTCGTGAGTAGTGAATCCCCCTATATTAGAGTTCCATGGAATTCTTAAGTTCAAGAATATTTGATTTCATTTGCAAGTTTAACTCCACATACAACATCATCTCTCACTTTTTTGCTTGCATGCAAACTCTTATGCAATACTTGTTCTACCTAGTGAAGTTTTAAACTCATTTTGCCTAAATTCCTTATCATCTATTTCCAATTGCATTTGTTCCATGGAATTCTTAAGTTCAAGAATATTTGATTTGATTTGTTAAAATCCACTTAAATAGCTCATCATCTTTCAATTTCTTTGCTTGCATTTAAATTCATATGCAATTTACAAAACCTAGTGACTTTGAAAATTCATTTTTCCATTTCCTTAAATTGAATCTATAAATCCAATTGCATTTGTTCCATAGAATTCTTAAGTTCATGTTCTAATATTTGATTTCATTTGAACATTTGTTCCATGGAATTCTTAAGTTCATGTTCTAATCTTTGATTTCATATGTTCAACTCCACTTATATAGAATAATCTCTCACTTTTGTTGCAATATTTTCTGACATGTAGAAGGGGGTCTACAAGTAGGAAGTTCTCAAGTAGAAGTTGAGCCAAATTTAGATATTAGATCAAACAAGGCTAAAGAACACATGGTTGAAGATAGGGAGTAGGCCCAAGTTCAAACAATACATATTGGAGAGGGGTCAAGATCACTTCCTTCTATTGGTATGGATGAGCTTATAAATCTAGCTAAAGAGGTGAGGAAACAAATTTCTTATATAAAATTAGATCATTTACTTGAAATGGATATGGAGAAATTGAAATGTTATGCTAGCCAACCTAGAAATACTAGTAGGAGGTCAATTACTAAATCCATAAAGAAAATAATCAATGCTCATTTCAATCATCTTGAAACACTTGAAAAAACCCAACTATTATCACATTTACTTAATGAGCTAAAAGAGCCATTACAATTGTTGGGTGTACATTCGACATCAAATAAGAGGAAACACATTAGACTACAAAAATATATTGTTGAAAATGTTAAAAATGGTTTAGATTCCTGTAATTCCTCTCGTGTTGTTGTCACTGTTTTGATACTTTATATATTATGTTGTGTACCTTGAGACTATGTCGGTGGTTGGTCACCAGTTTGATTTGGTTGGTTGATCATTTAGTTTACTTGGATGATTATGATACTCTTTTTGGATGTTTATGTTGTGCTGATACATGGTCTTTGATGTTGTTTTTGGATTTAACTAGTTATGTTTATCATTTGGATGTAGTACTATGTGTTATGCAATTGATTAGTATTGCTTTATGATATTTATGATGATGTGTTTACTGGTCGAAGTTTTGGTGAGAGGACGGTGTAGCATCGCTCATTAGCGAGTGGCCTACTACGTTGTGACTTCCTCTCACAGTGTGCTCATGATTGGATATACATGTTGCTTGACATCTGGTTTGATGCAAGATGCAAGTACCAGACATTGACTCCACCTACACTGTCAGGTTTGAGTGTGCCTTACAAAGCCCAATGGGTATGATGTGGAAAAATGAAGTTGACAAGAAAGTTCCCCGCCCTAGTCAGTCACCCCGTCATTGTGTTTGATGATGTGGTCCGTTTGCAACCCCATTCCCATTTTGGTATCGTTCCATTTTGAGTCATTCATTTTAATTGTTTAATTAATGTTGTTTTAGTTATTTGATATAGTTGTTGTTTATTGTGTTGAGTTTATTAATGTCGTTCAATTAATCATTTTAGTTATACAATGTTCATAAGTGTAGTGTTGATTTAATTAAATTAGATTATTAAATGAATGTCATTAATTAATTATTAAATTAATTCAAAATTAAAATAGTAATTAAATGAATTATGTTTATAAAAAGGTATTTGTGGATAACAATTATTATTTATGAAATTAAATAGTGTGATTTAATGTTTTAAATGATAAAATAATAATTAAAGGTAAATATTAATATCATTAGATTTTAATCAATTAAATGTGGTAAGAAATATGATTTCAAATTAAATAAAAGTGATAAAATTTGAAAACAGATGGAAAAAGAAAGAAAAGAGGGAAAAAGACAAGTGCATGCACATGCACACTTCAAAATTGAAATTTGAGTTGGAAACTTGCTATCTTTATTGGTTTTGTTTTTGAAAACTTATATTGAGGTTTTGGAAGAGAAAATTTTAACTAGGAAGTTATTTTTTGTTTTTGAAAAGAAGTAATTTTCTAGGCTCTGCAATTATTTTTCCTTCTGGGTAATTTAAAAAAACAAACCTATGCTTAACCTAAGACCACCTCAAATCACGACAATTTAGATACAATATTGTTGCTCACATATAAAATACAAGGAATAATAGGCAACCACAAACCATTCCTACTTCATTACCATTTCCTCAACCTATTTTTCACAATGCTCCTTGTTTGTTGCTACATAGTGGAAAGGAGTATGACCTTGTTGAACAACTTAAAAACACTCCTACTAGGATATCCTTATGAGATCTTATTCAAGCCTCACCTAGTTATCATAGTATGCTTCAAAATGATTTGCAACAAGCTATGGTTCCCCCTAGTGCAAACCTGAATGACATAGCAACCCTAGTTCAAGGAATGAATGTGGTTAATATAGACATTGTTTTCCACCAAAGTGAGCTCCCTCCTTTGGAAGTACAAAAAAAATGAAGCTTTCATGATAATAGCTATTATTAATAAGAAGGGGATAAAGAGAATTTTGAATAGGACAACTAAGAGGGGGGTGAATTAATTGTCACAGAATTAAAACTTTAATTCAATCACTGAAACTAATACTTAATACTAAAATGATTAATCATCAAATGCCAATGTAGAAACACAAATCCAACACATAAACACAATAACACCAGATTTACATGGAAAACCCAATGAGGGAAAAAAATATGGAAAGGATTAACTCACACTATAGAGAATATCAAAACTGATTACAAAAGGCTCACTACCTAGAATAAGGCTCACTACCTAAAATAAGCACTCACTGTCTAGAAAAAGGACTCACTACCCAATAGGGCTAGCAACCTGGAGGGCTCACTGCCATAGAGATACAAAGAAGACTTGTTATAGAGAGACTAAAATCCCAATGCAACAAAGGATTGCACCAACTTGCATGAATGATAGAGTTCACCTTCTGCTCACTACATCCAGAAACTCAACATTAAGCTTCACATTGATCTCCCACACTCGCAACACACACACACTTACTGAATAGAATCAATGTCGCATTAAATTTCACTTTCTCATTTCTCTTATTGCTCTTCTTCTTTTCTCTTGTATCTTTTCCATCATTAACTCATCTTGTATTTATACCATCTTCAACTTTGAAACATATCCAAATTCGGCCATCCAAATCCAAATTCAAATTAGGTCGGTACCAAAAAATCCTAGGGTGGAATTAGAATGAGGGAAACCCAAACACACACTTCATAGAGACCCAAATAGATCCAACACACTTCATCATCCTCGAAAGTAGTATTTCACGCAAGTTCAGTCAAACTAGTGTAAAACACATAGAACCATTAAGCACGAACTGCCCAAATGCCAAAATTAACTTCAATACAATCAAGGAAACTCAAATTTAGAACCACATGTCATAAGACTTCATCAAAGAGAAATTCAAATTGACAACATTTCTCTTGGACCTCAACTAGAAACATAGAAAACCATAGTTCACAACTAGTGAACACAACTTGCACTGTAGAACAAGCCAACAATAAAAAATATGGATATAACACCTTCTAACAACCACGAACAACATATTTGAACCACACGACCATAAGTAAAAATATGGACCAAAACCTAGAGTAACCACTAAATACCTGCAACATATCTTTATTACAATTTTCTCAATATCCTTGACATATACAACCAATAGCAACTAGTTGACCAATTGACATCAATGACAACGCCTTCAATCTTTCCATTCTTTCAACAATCTCTTCCTTTTTCATTGATAGCAACACATGATGTGAAAACCCATCAAGGACAACATACAAGCTTTGAATACACTTTTTTGTTTCCCCCCTTAGAAGATAATTTCTTATCTTTTTATTTTCCTTTCACATGCTTCTTCTCCCATTCTTCCTTTTCCTTTTCATATGGATCTTCTCCCCCTTTGACATCAATGGAAAAGGAAAAATAATATTTTACATTGACTTCTCCTTTTAAATGAAAAACATAATACTCATATTGACAACACCTGATACTACTTGCTCCCCTTGATTGGTAGCCACCAAAAAATTAGTCCAAAATAAATATAGATCCATAGGATTGATGCATCTCAATATGAATATAGTTTAAGAAAGGAGGGGTAATAACCCCTTGTTGGACTTGTTATTGCACCAAAAGATCGACCTGTCAATGCCAGATACAAGCTTCAGTTAAGAACCACAGGAAGCAGTTAGACCATGTCACAAACCCAAGTGATTAGTGCTACAAGGAAGACCAAGGGTGACACCTTGCAACAATCCCCCCAGCATAAGCATGGGGTTTGAACCTATGACCAGCTCTAATACCAATTGTTGGACTTGTCGTTGCACCAAAAGATCCACCTATCAATGCTTGATACAAGCTTCAATTAAGAACCACAGGAGGTGGTTAGACCATGTCACAAATCCAAGCACTTAGTGTTGCAAGGAAGACCAAGGGTCACACCTTGCAACACCCCTAACTTCTCTCATAGATACTCAATAGTATCTTTAAGAAGAGCCTTCATGAAAATATTAGCATTTTGATCCTTTATCAGAACATACTGAAGCTTCACTTCATTCTCCATGACCTCTCTTAAGAAATGATATCTGATAGATATATGCTTCATCCTCGAGTGCATCACTTGATTCTTTGAAATGTTAATTACACTTTTTTTATCACAGAAAATAGAAATGGGATCATCATATACTACTGTGATATCTTTCAATGTTTGTTTCATCCATAGAACTTGTGTATAGCAAGATGCAACAATAATATACTCAGCTTCAACAATAGAAAAGGAGATTAAATCTTGCTTTTTACTTGACCATGCCACCAATATACATCCAAGAAAGAATGCACCACCACTTGTACTTTTCCTATCATCTACACATCCAGCCCAATCTACCATTGTATAGGAACTAAGTGTAAAATCAGTATCTTTAGGATACCATAATCCATAATCTAGAGTGCCATTCAAATATCTAAAAATTCTTTTAACAATAGCAACATGATTTTCCTTAGGTTCTTCTTGAAATCTAGCCACAAGACAGACAACAGGCATGATATCCAGTCTAGTAGGAGTAAAATACAATAGTCCACTAATTATAGATCTATACTTGCTCTGATTAGCCTTAGGTGAATCATCATCTTTACCCAATTCGCATCGATTCACCATAGGAGTACTTACTGGTTTGGAACCATCCATCCCAAACTTCTTCAACATCTCTCTCACTTACTTAGACTTTGAGATAGAAATTCCCTTCTCTGTTTGATTAATTTGTATAAGTCCAAGAAAGAAATTCATCTCCCCAAACATAGACATTTCAAATTCTTTCTACATCTCTTCTGCAAACCTCTTGTGCATATTTTTGTTTCCTCCAAAGATAATGTCATCAACATATACTACTACAATCAAGATTTTGTCATATTCAATTTTAAATTACAAATTACTATTTGTCGTACCTTTGTTAAAACCTTGTCGAAACAACAAATATCTCTTAAACGATCAATTACATTTGAACTATATGTTCAAAATAATATCAATTAAATGATTAGAAATTATGTAGTCATAATCAACCTGATAACTAATTATGCGGTTTAATACAATCAAATTACTTTTTATTATAATTCATGAGGTATTTATTAATTACATGCATATACATATAAATATAAATTTTATATATATATATATATATATATATACATATATATCATTGTAATTGAATATATATATGTAACTTACATTTTTAATTCAAAATGATACTGTCACTAACATTTTAAATATGCTTATTGGTTGTCTTTTGACAGCATAAGGAAAAACATTCGAAAACAAAATAGTACTAATCATCAAAGATATAAATATATGCCTATTTACATATATAAATGCCTTAATGTGAAAGGCACCAAATGCAACAGCCAGGCGTAGCCAAAATAAGGGAATTATAGAGCTCAACATGATAACAAAACAACATAGAATAATACCCAACCACAAGTATATAAATATCAATACAATTCAATAACGAATCCTATGCATGGCGCTGAAACTATGGACTGCAACAATACATCAGACTTAAGTCTAAAGTTTCAAACCAGCTGATCACATTTACAACAAGTAAACATGCATACAACCTACTACATATATATACAAATAAAAATATAGATGAAGCATATGGTTCGATGGTTCAGGGGAAGGTGTTGGGCGCCAAACAAAGATTTGTTTAACTGTAGAACTCATTGAATATAAACATTCATGACCACAACACAAAAATCTATAACTTGGCACACATGAAAATATCCGAAAGGAGATTTAACTTATAGGTCGAACCCCTCAAGAATGGGAAGGCAAAATCAACCATGTATTATTTCCTTGAATGGATTTTTATTGCTTTTAGCATGAAAGGCAGGCTGAGTAAATTACGAACAAGGCATCGAGAGTATACAAAATATTCAAATGCCCTCCTAGCCATAATATGTAGCGTATAAAAAATATATGTGTTCAAAATTTAAAAACTATTGTGTACTACATATAAGAGAGGTAAGAAATGCCAAATGCATAGGATTGAAGCTTTTTTTGCAATGCTATAAAATTTATAATGGAAACTAATGATAGAAGCATTGAAACCAACTTAAATGCATGAGTATAAGTGATGCCTATGAAGTAAATGGCTAGTATGAAAAGAATGAACCATATATCATATAATGTGAATGCATATTAAATTGTTGGCACATAATGATAGCGCTGGCATAAATGAAATAACAACCAAATATTGAGTGTTACGCGCAAAGCTCACCTATATAAGAATAAGTCAAAGACTTATCAAGTGACGTATTCCAACCTGGTGCTAAAACGAAACTACAATATTCATAAATCCCCAAACGAAATCAAGTTTAAGGCATTACCAATTTGGGCGCCCTAAGAGAAAATGGTCGACTATCTAAATGGTAATCTACAAAGCTTAATTTTTAAAAAAAAGATAATTACAAGGTTTGCAAAGGAGAATATACTATTAAATTAAAACACATAAATTGATATGGAGTGGACAAAGATGCGACTGTTCACAAATTACATGCAAAACTTTATAGTACAAATGGACACCAATATAGCCAAAAGAGATATTCACTAATGGAAATCAAACCACACATAGTCTTGAAAGAAAAAAATACATGCTTTTAAATCAAACAGCCGATACAGGGCTTCGGGCAATTCAATCCCCTAAAGAGCATAAACCATCGATACTAGTTTGGCTGCAAACTAAGATGATTATGGCACACCAACTAGCCAAATGAAATGCCATAAATTAAATTAAAGGGAAATTAAAAGTCTCAATTTCATTGTGGAATATATGAGATTAAAGTATGCAGCCATAACAAACATGCATCAACGTCTTTCACAACAATAGTTCATCTTAAATAATCAATAGTTCAACTAAACATTTCTGCTTGAAATCAAACAAAGAATAAGGAGGAAAACACATCACCAACCTGGACTAAGATTCCCGAAGATGGAGATGATGTTGAGTCGATATCTCTTTCGCAAAATCCAAATTCGTTCTCCAGAAGAAGCTCGCTTTCAAAATCTGTATTTTTCTTTTAACATGACAGAGAAAGGAAAAAAATAATTTGCAGAGAGAATTTTTGTTGAATAACTCGAAACTTCCCTTCTTTTCTTTTCTTTTCCAATTTCAATTAAAGGAATTTCCTTTTCATTTTCAAAAATCAAAATCAAATGATAAATCGTTAAAACCACAAAAAAAATGGCAAGTTTCCCTCTCGTTTACAGTTCGAAACAACACATGCGCTTGCATGCAAAATGTTTCCAACTTTATTTTCTTTTTAATTACTTTTTGTGATTTAACATTATCTCCAATTTTCCATTTAAAACTCCAATTTACTTATTTAGTTTAAACAACCTTATCCATTACATTTAAATTTAAAATAATCATTATTTATAAATGCCAATAATGGTCCATTATTATTTTCATCACTAACAAAGTAATCATATATATATTATCGAATCATTATAACTTACGAATTAATTTAATAATTAATTAATCAACAACATACACTTAATAATCTAATAATTTAATTTAATAATTGAATTAAATCATCATAACACTTGTGAACTTCGAAAACTAAAACATTACTTGAGCTATATTTAAAACTCAACACACCAAGAACAACAACTATATCATTAAATTAAAACAACATAAATTAAACAATTAAAATAAATGACTCAAAATGGAAGGATACCAAAATAGAATGGGGTTGCAAATGGACCACATCATCAAATAGGGTGATGGACTAGGACGGGGGACTTTCCTATCAATCTTCAGTTTCCACATCATACCCATTGGACTTATAGGGCACGCTCAAAGCCGACAATGCAGGTGGAGTCGATGCCTAGTACTTGCATCCTGCATCAAACCAAATGTCAAACATATATATCCAATCACAAGCACACTGTGAGAGGGAGTCGCAGCGTGGTAGGGCGCTCGTGAACAAGTGATGCTACACCATCCTCTCACCAAGACCCAAACCAGTAAACACGTCATCATAAATATCATAAAGAAATTACTAATCCATTGCATAACACGATAGTACTACATCCAGATGGTAATCATAACCAGTTAAATTCAAACACCATGTATCATCATATCATATATATCAGAGAAGAGAGTATCACAATCATCCAAGCAAACTAAATTGTCAACCAACCAAAACAAGATGGTGAACAACCACTGTCACAGTCTCAAAGTACACAACATAACATGAAAAAGTATCAGAATAGTAACAACAACATGAGAGGCATTACATCCTCACCCCCTAGAACTAGCTTACTCCTGGAAGCCAGTGAATAAATAAGGAAAATAATCTCTAATGTGGGATGCATCCTCCCATTTCACCAAAGCCTCATTATTAGGGCCCCATTGGAACCACACTTGATCAATTTCTCTGCCCCTGAGAATGAGTGTCCTATGCTAAAGAATGACCATGGGCTTGAGTGCCAACTACCCATCCTCTACCTATAATGCATTCCAATCAAGCACGTGAGATACATCTGGAAAATAAGGCCTAAGTACAGAAATGCGAAACACATCATGTATGCACGATAGACTGGGAAACAACGCTAGGAAATAAGAAACGTGGCCAATTCTCTCCAACACCTCAAATGGTCCCACAAAATTATTGGAATCAAGGAACACTGAGAGGGGGGTGAATCAGTGTTTTGCAAAATTTAACTTTATTAACTTGATCTTTAAACCACTTATAGCATTGAACCAAAAGAAAGATGCAAGAACACAAGGAAATCAACCACAACACCATAACACAAGGATTTTTATGTGGAAACCCTGTTAGGGGAAAAACCATGGTGGAGATTAATCCACAATATGAGTATACTCAAAATAAGTGTTTACAAATAGAATGCACATGCATTTAGGCACACGGCCTAGAGCTCATTGCTCAAATACAAAAAGGCTTACTGCCCAAAAGAAGACTCACTGTCTTATAGTCATAGTTGGAAGACAACTGGAGTGGATGAACTATGAGATAGCATTTGCTAATGCCTGAGTATAGTTCCAGTTAAGCACATTTACAACATTCTTCACACTTTGTATGATTATGCTCTTGAAACTCTGTCTATTTTTTTTTCAAATCACCAATCTTCATTTTGCTCAAATGAAATTGCACACAATCGATCAATAATTCTTTTGAATTTCAATTCATATTGCAATAAACATCAAAATGATATGAATAATCGATTATATATATCTGCGACTAGAGATTTCATCAACTACATGTTGACTTTAACAAAAAATTTAAGATGTGCACAAACTGTCGGCTCAATCCATAAAAAATTATCAATGCGCACCAACCAATGTCGGCCTAAACATAGTGAGGACCCAAAACAACATGATTGAACATGAAACACTTCAAACAATTATTCCTTGAATATCCGCAACATGTTACACTCATAAAGTCGACCTTTTTGCACTGTTAGACTAAAAATCAATAAATCGGATCTTCTAACTTGCACACCAATCAATACGAGGCTCTATGATTCAAAGATAAGATAGTTCATACATCAAGAGACCTTCCCTGAGATCCACAACATAAAATGATAATAGGAATTTACACATGAATCGATGTACACAACTCTGTCGGATGCCCTGTTTTAGCTTTGACAATTAATACATATCTTCAATTTGACTTACGGTATGAGAAAATACTAAAGTGCAGATAGAATTACTAACTAGGGTTGCCATCAATGACAACACTAGATGACTTGTGCAGTGTTTCTTGCCAACAATCTCCTCCTTTGGCATTGAAGGCAACACTTAGTGAAAAATGAATAAGTGTCAGAATCAGTACCAACATGAATACACTGCAATCCTCAAAACTTCAAAAAAAAATTAATCACACTATCCCCTAAGATGAATACGACATTTTTCACTGTCCTACACTCCCCCTTTGACATCAATGGAAAAGACGAGAATCCAAATATCAAAAATCATACAAAATTTCTATGAACAAACTGTATATGTACAGAAATGCTTTGCTAACTTACATGGACTTGAATATATCTACAAAATTGTTCTTCAATAGGCTTAAACTAGTGTCCCAACACTTTTTGAGACTCTCCAAAATAGTCATGTGACCACAGAACATGTAGGTTTGCATCTCTGCTGACTTAAGATTTGTCGAATCACTAACAGCCATAGCATCATGTGCTTCCTTCAATGCACTAAGCATTGTCTCCATTTTAGGAGTGATTAGTCCTCTGAGCTCACATACCCTTTCAACAACTCTATCTTTTTCATGCTTCAAACTTTTAATTTTTTCAAGCAGGGATATGACTTGACCTTCTTACTTACTCACAAAAATGGTTAGAGGATCAAAGGCTTGAGAAATATCTACTAATTGTTTCTCATATTCCTTAAATTTCTTTTCAGTGACCTCAATGAATTTTGACAATGATAAGCATGACTTGTAGATATTTCCACCCTCAGATAATGCACCTTGAATGTTCTTCTCATAGGTAGCTAATAAGGATTTATCATTAGCAATCATACACTTCAATCTACTGAACCTATTTGCATCAAATTGTTTCTAAACCTTATATTCAGCTGACTTTTCAAGAGACTCAAAATGAGTACTTATAGAGTTAATAAGTTTCTTCAACTGACCAGATGGAGAATCAGATGAGTCCTTGACATGTGTGGGCATGATATTCTCCAAGATACTGGATGCAAGACTTAGCAGCTCACTATCCTCAATGTGATATTTCAATATCTCCTCCCTTGCCTTGGCATGAGAAAATGATGCTACCTTCAGCTTCTGAATAGGGGATAGAGTGGCCAAGTTGATAGGACTTTCAAGAAATTTAGGGTCAAACTCCTCATGTTGTTCTTCTAAAAACTTCTTTACTTCCTTTGCAGTGTCTCTTGCTTCCATAGCAACCTCCTTTGCCTCAACCTTCTTTTCTTCAACCATAGATTCTTGCTTGGCTTTGGGAATCTCTATTTCTTCAACTTTAGGAGCTTCAATCTCCATGGGAATTTTAGTATCTTGCATATCTAGAGGATTCTGAGTGTCCTCAATTGTGTCTTCTTCAATTTCCAGACTAGATGAAACATATTCATCATGAGTTTCTTCATAAACAACATTATATTTGTTCTTCAACAGAACTACCTTAGGAATTTTCTCCATCTTTTGCTACATCCTCAGTCCACCCAATCATAAGCTTATTCACCCTTAATTTTCTCTTAAAATCCTTTTTAGCATCATTGTGGATCTTCCTCATTTCTTCTATTGACATTACCGGACATAGATCGACAAGTATGCATTCTCTCATTTGTTCATCTTTAGTTCTTGCATTTACTCTCCTCATTTCTAAGACTTCATATAACTCTTTAGGTAACTTTGACATTATTTCTATGAGAGTTATATTGAAAATATTCAAATATTTTATTGTGGCTTCTTCAAGAGTTCTCTGACCAGTACTATCAAAAGCGTCATACCATTCAGAAAGTGTTATGATATTACTATCCTTAATTAAAGCTTTTTCCACTTCCTCTATAGTCATACCCGATCTATCAATTTTCACCTTTTTCTTTGCTTTCTCTTCACTGGAAGGCTTGTCCTTAGAAAATTTTGATGCCTTTGTGCCCTTATGCTTGATTTCTCTTCTTCCTCTGATTTAGTTTCTTCATCATCTTCAACTACAACATATACTCTTGTGCTTTTATCCTTCTTCCTCTTTCCTTCTCTTCCGGATGTCTTGACTTGAGCTTTCACTGGGCTTGATTTCTTTGTAGGACTAGATGAGAGTGCAGAGCTCCTTGTAGATCTAGATGTGGCAGAGGATGTTTCCAGACTAGCTAACTTAGTTCTAGCAGGCTCCCCTTCTTTAGCTTGTTCTCTTTTCTTCCTTGCTTCCCTCACTGCTTCAACTGATATACCGATGCTTTCTGCAAAAGCTTCAACTTCTTTTCTCACCTTCTGGACTATTGTAGGCTTCTTCAATTCTACATGCACTTGCATATTTTTCTCTTCAAAGGTACCAAACCTTTCTCCTTTTGGATCTCAAGGTTTACTCAACAAGTGTTGGGCATACAACTCCAAAATGTGTTCTTCAACCTCATATCCCATAGGCATTATCCAAACTGTTCTAGGTTTTGCTGCTTCCATCAAACACTAATCAATGTCAACCATGAAGCAAATAGTGTCCTTATTATTTTCCACAATAGATGTAGGAATCCTTTCCCTAGCTTGCATTTCACTTTAAAAGCATTTGAAATGACCTCAGATAGCAGTTTTCCTTGCTTTGCTATCACCAATTCTATATAAGATGTCTCTGATTTGAACAGCTACAGGTCTGTCACCTTCCCATTGCACTTTATTGACTTCTAGAACTTCATTCATGAAGTAGAAGAATAGACATAACAACGGATTTCCATACTTGAAAGTGTTCTTGTCCTTGATTTTACCAAGATTTTCAATTAGTTGGCTCCAGAGTAACTCACATAAGTCATATTCTGCATTTTCCTTGACCATTTGATAAGCTGCATAGATTGCAGTACTAGATGCAGAGTTATCCTGACTGGAGTGATATATTTTATATCCAATAACCATAGAGGCAAATATTACATCCAACATAATGATGTCATTACTTGTCATTGCTCTTTTGTTGAAAATGAAACTAGTTGCCTCAGTGACTTTGATTCTTCACAACTTTCAATGTGGGAAACCCACCAAATGAATTCAGACCAATAACAATGCTTATAGCTTCTCTTGCAATCTTGAAGGGCTGACTTAACCACATGAACTCGGTATGCACTCGACTTAGTATGTGTCAAACCCATTCATTTTTGTCGAACATGGGAAACTTCACAATTTGTGTGAACTTCTTCTCATCCAAAGTCTTAAATTTAAGCTTTACATTGAGATCTTATCCCACAATGTGATTTGTGTACAGATTTAACAACTGGGAGCTTCCTAATTCTTCAACATTTGCATGAACATATGCCCTAATATCTTCAATGTGCAAAACACCATACGGAATGGAAGAAAATGCACCTAATGGTCTATCTCAATGGATTTGAATGGGTGGCATTTGAATTTCGGGCGGGGTCTATCCTTAATATCAACAACCAATGGAACAACCATTTCTAGAAATTTTAAGTTCACAAGTTTTGTAGATAAATACCTTTCGTCAGATTAGGGTTTGACCGTTGAATCACCTTCAGACTTATATCTCGCCAAAATTCACTTGCAGAGCTCTCCAAACTTCTTCTTCTCAAAATGCAATGTGACGAATGAGGAATAGAAGTAACCTTTTTATCATTCACACACCTAACTTTTTATCACAATAAATGCTTTTTCCCTAGGTCTTCCAGATACCTTGTTTTCATAGTCTGTGAAAGAAAATTCTTCTGTAAACCTTCAATTTTACATAGATTTCCTCCACAAGTGTTCCCAAAAAATTTGTAGATCACTAATGCAGTCGATTCAATTTTCCACGTACTGGTACCAACTACCGAGAGGTGGTAAAAGATTTTCTTGAGAGCTCCCCCTAGGCCAAAGGCCTTAAACTAATTCCCAGAGGAGTTTCCAGGACTAGATTCTAGTGCGCGCTCATTTCTTGCATCAGAAACACTCTTCTTCACCCATGTCTTCTTCATTTGATTCTTCATCTCATCCGCAATAACTTTTCCTTTTCCCTTATAATCCCTTTGCATATTTTTCCCTTTGTTTACTGGACCCTTCCTGCTTCTACAGAATCTTGCAATGTGACCAGATTTGTTACAATTATAGCACACAACATTTCTTTGTACAGACTAGTTATTCCATTGATTTTCTCTTGATCTACACTAGTTAGCAATATGGCCAAATCTATTGTAAGCATAACATCTAACATTTCTAGTGAAAAAGTTGTTTTTCATATTTTTGCATTCAATTGACTCATGACCATACTTATTGCAATTGTAACACTGACCTGAGAATGATGGACCACTTGAATTCATTTTGCTTCTACATTAAGCAACCATATGACCCAATTTATTGCAAACAAAATAGTATCCATTGAAATTTTGAGCATTGGGTTGTCTTACTGGATACCTTCTAGCTTTTCTTGACCGATTTCCTTGTCTAAATTTCCTTTGACCAAATTTAGAGCTTTCTCCTTTCTCATATCCAAGACCTTGCTTGTCATTTCCAATCTTCTGACTTTGAATCAGTTCATCAAGCTTAGCTAAGCTAATTTTGAACTTCTCCTTGTACTCATTTGTAGTAGCAAGTTCATCCTTGAGAGTAACAATCTATCTTTCAAGCTCTTCTTCATTGTTTCTAGATTGTTGCAATTCAAGCTCTAGCTAATTGAATCCATCATTAATTATGTTGCATTCATCAAATTTTTCTTTCAAGGACTAACCAAGATTCTCTTCATTCTTTTTTTTCTCTTCAATCTCCTTGGTCATCCTCATCACAATAGATTGCATCTCATGCTTTAGGGCAGCATTATCTTTGGTGAGCTTTTCACATTCTTCTCTCTTTTCCTTCAAGGCTTGAATTAGGTGTTCATCTTCCACACTTTTACTTTCTTTCTGCTTGAGATGATCACAAAGATCCTTTCTCTTTTCCCTGGACTTATTGATTTTTTCTTTCAATGATTGAATGGATTTCTCAGCATTCATGAGGCTTGCTTGCAATTCCTGGACTTCAGATTTGGATTGATCAAGATCATCTAGTGCCACCAAAAGTTATTGATGAAGACTGTTGGAATCCATTGAATCACCTTCGTGGATCTTCCCCAAGCTATTAAACTTCTTCCAAGGAACTAGACTCTAATACCAATTGTTGGAATCAAGGAACATTAAGAGGGGGGTTGAATCAATGTTCTGCAAAATTTAACTTTATTAACTTGATCTTTAAACCTCTTATAGCATTGAACCAAAAGAGAGATGCAAGAACACAAGGAAATCAACCACAACACCATAACAGAAGGATTTTTACATGGAAATCCTGATAGGGGAAAAACCATGGTGGAGATTAATCCACAATATGAGTATACTCAAAATAAGTGTTTACAAATGGAATGCACATGTATTCAGGCACACTACCTAGAGCTCACTGCTCAAATACAAAAAGGATTACTACCCAAAAGAAGACTCATTGTCTTACAGTCACAGTTGGAAGACAACTAGAGTGGATGAACTATGAGATAGCATCTGCTAATGCCTAAGTATAGTTTCAGTTAAGCACATTTACAACATTATTCACACTCTGTTTGATTTTGCTCTTGAAACTCTGTCTGCTTTTTTTTTAAATCACCAATCTTCGTTCTGCTCAAATGAAACTGTGTACAATCAATCAATAAACCTTCTAAATTTCACATCATATCACAACACACATAAAAATGATATGAATAATCGATTATATATATCTGCGACTAGAGATTTCATCAACTACATGTCGGCTTTAACAAAAAATATAAAATGTGCACAAACTATAAGCTCAATCCATAAACAATTATCAATGCGCACCAACCAATGTTGGAAAAAACATAGTGAGGACCCAAAACAACATGATCAAACATGAAACACTTCAAACAATTATTCCTCGAATAGCCGCAACACACCACTCATCAAGTCGGCCTTTTTGCACTGTTAGAATGAAAATTGATAAACCGGATCTTATAACTTGCACACCAATCAATACGAGGCTCTATGATTCAAAGATAAGATATTTCATACATCAAGAGAACTTCCTTGAGATCCACAACATAAAATGATAACAAGAATTTACACATGAATCGATGTACACAACTTTGTCGGATGCCCTATTTTAGCTTTGATAGTTAACACATATCTTCAATCTGACTTCCAATACGAGCAAATACTAAGTGTGGATAGGATTATTAACTAGGGTTACTATCAATGACAACACTACATGACTTGTGTAGTGTCTCTTGCCAACAAAAATGAGGTGTGACCTTAGAGCCTTTCCCATAGTGGATTGGACTCTTTTGTGGACTCACTCACAGGAAAACCCGATCACCAACAAAAAACTGATTGGCGACCCTATGTGCATCTACATACTTCTTTTTCCTATCCTGTGTTTCTACAAAGTGCTCTCTCATGTGAGCTACCTATTGCTCCATATCCTGAAGCATTTCAGGTTCAAGCAGAACTCTATCATCAAGATGGTCCCAACTCAATGGGGTCTGACAAGGACGGCCATATAATACCTGAAAGGGAGCCATACCAATTGAGCTATGATATCTATTGTTGTATGCAAACTACACAAAATGAAAATAGTGCTCCCAATGCGACTGTTGATCCATCACATACATACAGAGAATTTCCTCAAGAACCTGGTTGACCCTCTCAATTTGTCCATCTATTTTTGGATGGTATGCAGAGTTGAAGTTCAGCTGGGTCCCTAAGGCATCCTAGAAGGATGTCCATAATGTAGAAGTGAAGACCGAATCTCTGTCAGAAATAATCCTTCACAAAATTCTATGTAGTCGAACAATGTCTTCCATGAATATTCTGGCTACCGATGAAGCAATATAGGATGATCGGATGGGAGAAAAGTGTGCCACCTTGGTCAACCTATCAACAGTGACCATGATAGCATCGTGCCAATGAGAAGTCATAGACAAACCAATAATAAATCCCACCGATATGATATCCCATTTCCAATTTGGAATAAGATGAGGCTGTAAAAGGCTTGCGGGATGCTAGTGTTCTGCCTTAACTCTTTGACATTCCAAAAATCTCGCCACAAAGTATGTGATGTACCTCTTCATGCCAGCCCATAAATATAGTGGACTAGGTCTGCATACATCTTCTTGACTCCCGAATGTGCTAAATAGGGAGCCTGATGTGCCTCAATCATGATTAGGGTACGAAGGCCCTCTGTAGAAGGTACATACGTACAACCCAAATACTACAAAATTCCATCAGATTCTAATGAATAACTAAAAAAATTTCCCTCCAAATCCCTATCTAGCTCAATTTTTTATTTCACTTCCTAATACCAGCTATTTGAGGGAAGTGCTACAAGGATCTGGCTCCTCAAGTCCACACCAATAGTTACTGTAGATATCTCATGTCTTTGCTGACTCAGCGCATCTGCCACTATGTTTTCCTTTCCCTGGATGTACTTAACCTCAAAATCATATTCACAAAGAAATTCCATCCATCTCCTCTACCTGGCATTTAGGTTTGGATGCATAAATATATACTGCAAGCTACGATGATCACTATGTAGCTCAAACCGATGCCCTAATAAAAAGTGCCTCCATCTCACAAGGGCATGAACAACAACGGCTAACTCCAAATCATGTGTGGGGTATTTCAACTCATGATCCTTGAGCTTGCGAGACTCATATGAAATCACATGACCTTCTTGCATCAAAATGACTCCTAAGCCTTCCAAGGAAGCATCTGTACACACCACGAAATCCCCAATCGGATCAGGAACTCCTAGGATATGTGCACTGGTCAACTTCTCCTTAAGGGTCTAGAAAGCTGATTGATATTGTTCTGACTAAATAAATTTCTCCCCTTTCCTCTAAAGAGAAGTTATGGGATGTGCAATCCTCTTAAAGCCCTGAACAAATAATTGATAGTAGTTCACCAAACCCATAAAACTACGAATAGCAACATTCGTGGTTGCAAGCCAATCAACGATGGTTGGGACCTTTGAAGGATCCACAATGATACCTTCACCAAAGATGACATGACCAAAGTATTTCACTTTAGTCTTAAAGAACTCACACTTCACTAGGTTAGCATACAACTGATTGTCTCTCAAGCACTGCAACACCTATCTCAAATGTTCCTCATGCTCCTTCATATTTTTCGAGTAGATCAAGATATCATCGAGGAATACAAGAAAAAATCTATCCAAGTAGGTTCTCCATTCATCAGACTCATGAAGACTGATAGTGCATTTGTCAACCCAAACGACATAATAGTGAATTCATAATGCCTATAACGAGTGCAGAGTGTAGTTTTGTGTATATCAGCTTCGGCTATCCGCAATTGATGGTAGCCCGACTTAAGATCAATTTTTGAGAATACCCTCTCCCCCTTTATCTGATCAAATAGATCATCAATTCTTAGCAAAGGGTGTTGGTTCTACATCGTCACTTTGTTTAGCTATCTATAATCAATGCAAAAAAAGAGGGAACCATCCTTCTTCTTCATGAATACCATTGGTGCTCCCCAAGGGGAAACACTAGGATGAATGAACCCTTTTGCTAATATCTCCTCTAATTACAAATGGAGCTCCTGAAGCTTGTGTGTTGTCATCTAATATGGAGCCTGAGATATAGGCTCAACTTTGGGTACAAGATCAATTCTAAATTCAATGTCACACTTTGGTGACATCCCCAAAATTTCACTTGAAAATACATTTGCAAAATCCTTAAGGAGAGGATAGTCATCCAATGACACCTCTCAACTCTTAGCCAAATCCAAGTCATTGACTTACACAACAAACAACTGACAACCCTGACGGAAACACCTCTTTAGTTGCATAGCAGAAATCATCTATAATGAGATGGCTCTCTGTATGACAACAATCTTAACTTCATTACCCGAATCATCTACACATCAAACAACCTTGTGATGACAATCTATTATAGCTCAGTGAGCACTCAGCCAATCCATACCTAAACCAACATCATAGGAACCAATAGGTATGATATAGAGGTCCACCATAGTCACAAGTGACCCAATTTTCAAACTACAACCCTAAACAAGCGATTCAACTACTACCTTTCCCCCGAAGGCCAATTCAACCTACCACTTAACACCTTGCCATGTTGCCACCAGTCTACAACGCTCTACTATTGAAGGAGAAAGAAATGAATTTGATGCACCAAAATCAAAGAGAATATAAATACTAGTGCCTTGTAACACACCAAATGTCTTAACTATGGTACCCTAATGATCAAATTGATAGTTGTCAACCACCATGAAAACTCGGTGTGATCTACTTGCATCGCCCACTATCGGCTCGGAAGCAACTGGCTTTTGACTATAACCTGTAGTGTTCCTCTATGGGAATTGTCTAGCAATATGTCCCTGTTGACCACAAGAGAAACAACCTATACCCCAGCCAAAACCTCTGCCATCAGACGATGCATTAGACTGCTAAAAACTGCCCCAACTGGATGCCGATTGTGTACTTTGTGTAGGCTGCTCAAAATGGTTACGTTGATTTTGTTGCCAATTCCAATTCTTTTTGGCCTAAGATCTGCCACTCTACTGAGATTGGGAATTATTGTGCTTAGGTTGCAACTGCTGCTACTGACCACCCTTGGAGGGCGCATGATGACTCCTAGAAGAGCCTATAGCTTAAGGTTGCCCACCTCGAGAACCTAAACTAGATGTAGGTGCACTGCCAATTTGAACACCTGCATGGCCTCCAAAAGTGATGGCCAAGTTTTCCTCCACAAGATGAGCCTTCTCAACAGCTACCTCCATTGTCTTTAGCTTGAAGACCCAAACCACTCCACTAATTTGGGCATTCAAGCTCCTGAAAAAGTGTTGTACTAGCATAGCCTCATCGCTACTGATTCCCACATACTGCTTGAGCTCATAAAACCATTGCTCGTATTTCTCTACAAACATTTCCATTTGTCTCAGCTCATGGAATTCATCTACTCGACGCTATCTCCAATGGTCTAAAAGGAAACAGGCCTTGAATCTCTCCATAAATAACTCCCAAGTCACTATGTTGATGTCTAGGTGCAATTTTTGCTCTTCTAGTCGCCACCAAGTGGATGCAAAGCCTCTGAGGTGCATGATGGTGCACCTAGCCTTAGTATTTTTGTCATAAGGATGCATAGTAAAGCATCAATCCAAATCAATTAGCCATGTTTCTACTTCCAGTCCTCCACCAGTACTATCAAATGTGGGAGGGCGTGCTCTCAACATGTCTCTCATGTGACCCACCACTACGACATCCTGCTCTATTGCTAATTCTCTTTGCCTTAGTCACCTCTCTCTTTCTCTGTCTACTCGCTACTCTTCCTCCAGCATAAGACCTAAATGGCCAAGAATCTCCTCAAGTAGTTGTCGCAACTGCCCTCCTTCCAAACCTGATTGCTCCAAATTTTGACCACCGCCTCCCAGATTGTTTTGGGAAATCTAACATTCCTCATGTTCTAAACCATGGGAGCTTGGAGGTGACGAACTCTGGTGGTTGGCTTCGCAACCACCAGCTCGGCTTCTTCCACGGCCACAACCCCTACCCTGAGGCATGTTCCTGCACAACATAGGAGGGGAACATGTGAGATCAAGAATTAAGCGCAAAGGTTAACCTAATTGGCTAAGACTACCTTGAGTACCTAGTGTTTGAAAACTTGGCTCTGATACCAAGTTTTAATGCCCTGCCACGTGAACCCCAAAGGAAAAGTAAACTAACAAAATTACAACACATTTTTTTTTTAAAGTAAAACACTAGATAAGATGAACATTAACAAACAACACAAGCTAAGCAATTATACATATACAACATATGCTACGTCCTCTAGGGTACATGTTACTACGTTACTAAATGTAAACCCATACCATAATGATGATTGTCACATCATGAGACTACATTACAAAATCATAATAAGAGTAAGATTACAATAATCATACATCCATTTTAATACATAAATGAGATACATCCATATATGAACACATGAGATAATCAAGAATATCCATACATTACATTAATCAAATTAGAATATACATGTACATTGATATTAAGAAGTTACATCATTTTCAAGATTACATGTGCACCTCAGTGATTCCTGACACATAGTGGGAATGATACATCAAATATATGAGTAATACAGAAGAGAACATGGTACAACTGAACTGTGGTGAAGCTTTGGATCAACTACCTCGGTACTAGCTCCGTGCTTCACGAACATTGTTTGGGAACCCAATGGAGGAAAAACACGTTCCACCCAACCATGTGAACTCAAAGGCCCACCCCTCGTGCTAGGAGATGACAAGAAAGACCCATGACAAAGAACAGTCAAGTAGAAAGGCAACAAGACTCACCCAAACAAAAGTAACAAGAAACATGAATAACAAAAACATCAAAATGATTACTTCCAGAGGCACACAAAGGAAAAGAACAACAAGGGACACTAAGGGAGAGTGCTATCACATGGCCCTACATGGGTTACCCAGGCTGCCTCTCACTAGACGTCGGCCCCATAGGGTGACACATGCGGGATCACTAACCTTTCGTGAGGACAAGGTAGTGACCTTTCTGACCAAGGCCTTCTCAGCCTACCCTTAGTCTACGAAAGCACTTAATGGCATGGGTGAGACATTTTAATAATCTTGTTTAGTGTGATCCTACCCAAACCCACTAGTTAATTTTATTAGGTTATCACTTGTTAAGGAAACTCTTCCCTGGGTTACCCAACCTGCCCCTTTGTGCATCGACCCCCATGAAGAGCCACTCTCCCTAGTAACACCAAAACACCAATCTAATGACATCAAGGGGTCTACCAAAACATAACAAGGAACTAAAACCATAAAACCCAAGTGCATAAATGAGGCATGAACCTTCTCACTCAAAGCCATATCACAAGGAAAGAAAATCATGATAACAGATAACACCCATAGAAGCACGAACTAGAATTGCAACCAACAAATCACAAAGATCAAAACAAAGAAATTTGACATAATCAAGTTTCACATCACCTCTGGAAGCCTATTAACAAAATACCCCTAAACTCCCATAGAGAGAGTAAATCAATGCTATGGGTTCCCACGCACTCAACACAACACCTCATCAAAAAGAAAATTAATACAAGGGAAAGACACAATCAATCCACATGAAACCGTTTAAAGAAACCAACCTCTTAATTCTCACAATCACATCCATATTGAAATCATCAAATTAAAGTAATTCTACAAATATCAATTTACACATCACGACTTAATCTTTAAATTATAAACCAAAATAAATAAATAAATATATATATATAAACATACATTTCTACACAACAAATATCTCTTAAACGATCAATTATATTTTAACTATATGTTCAAAATAATATCAATTAAATGATTAGAAACTATGCAATCATAATCAACCCAATAACTAATTATGTGTTTTAATACAAACAAATTTATTAATTACATGCATATACATATAAATATAAATTATATATATACATATTTATCATTGTAATTGAATATATATATATATATATATATATGTAACTTACATTTTTAATTCAAATGATATTGTCACTAACATTTTAAATATGCTTACCGGTTGTCTTTTGACAACATAAGGAAAACCATTTGAAAACAAAATAATATTAATCATCAAAGATATAAATATATGCCTATTTACATATACAAATGCCTTAAAAGGTAAAAGGCACCAAATGCAACTACCAAGCGCAGAAAAAATAAGGGAATTATAGAGCTCAACATGATAACAGAAAAGCATAGAAGAATACCCAACCGCAAGTATATAAATATCAATACAATTCAACAATGAATCCTATGCATGGCATTGGAACTATGGACTGCAACAATACTCCAGACTTAAGTCTAAAGTTTCAAACTAGCTGATCACATTTACAGTAGGTAAACATGCATACAACCTACTACATATATATACAAATACAAATAAAGATGAAGCATATGGGTCAATGGTTCAAGGGAAGGCATTGGGCACCAAACATAGACTTGTTTAATTGTAGAACTCATTGAATATAAACATTCATGACCACAATGCAGAAGTATATAACCTAGCATGCATGAAAATATCCCAAAGGAGATTTAACTTATAGGTCAAACCCCTGAAGAATGGGAAGGCAACATCAACCACATATTATTTCCTTGAATGGATTTTTTGGCTTTCAGCATGACAGACAAGTTGAGTAAATTACAAACAAGGCATCGAGAGTATACAAAACATTTGAATGCCCCCCTAGCCATAATATGTAGCGTATAAAAAAAATATATGTGCAGAACTTAAAAACTATTGCGTATTGCGTATAAGAGAGGTAAGAAATGCCAAATGCATAGGATTGAAGCTTTTTTCGCAATACTATAAAATTTACAATAGAAACTAATGATAGAAGCATTGAAACAAACTTAAATGCATGAGTATAAGTGATGCCTATGAAGTAAATGGCCAGTATGAAAATAATGAACCATATATCATATAATGTGAATGCATATTGAATTGTTGGCACAAAATGATAGTGCTGACATAAATGAAATAACAACCAAATCTTGAGTGCTACACACAAAGCTCACCTATATAAGAATAAGTCAAAGATTTATCAAGTGGCCGACTATCTAAATGGCAATCTGTAGAGCTTAATTTTAAAAAAACAAGACAATTACATGGTTTGCAAAGGAGCATATACTCTTAACATAAAACACAAAGAAATTGATATGGAGTGGACAAAGGCACGGTTGTTCACAAATTACATGCAGAACTTTACAGTACAAATGGATGCCAATACAACCAAAAGAGATGTTCAATAATGGAAATCGAACCACACATAGTCTTGAAATAAAACTGTACATTCTTTTAAATCAAAAAGTCGATACAAGGGTTTGGAAAATTCAATCCCCTAAAGAGCATAAACCATCAATACTAGTTTTTCTGTGGACTGAGGGGATTATGGCACACCAACTAGCCAAATCAAATCCCATAAATTAAATTAAAGGAAAATCAAAAGCCCCCATTTCGTTGTGGAATAGACGAGATTAAAGTATGCAACCATAACACACATGCATCAATGTCTTTCACAACAATAGTTCATCCTAAATAATCAATATTTCAACTAAACATTTCTACTTGAAATCAAACGGAGAGTAAGGATCCAAACACATCACCAACCTGGACTAAGACGCTTGAAGATGGAGATGATGTTGAGTCGATCTCTCTTTCACAAAATCCAAATCCATTCTCCAGAAGAAGTTGTTGGCAACACAAGGGCAGACAACTAAGAGGGGGGGTGAAGCAGTTGTCACATAAATTATACTTATTAAATTTATTCTCATATCTGATAAATAAACATGAAAGCATAAACCATCACCACATAAAAAACACACATAACAGCAAGATTTTTATGTGGAAACCCTGTTAGGGGAAAAACCATGGTGGAGGTTAGTCCACAAGATTATACTCTATTAAAAGTATTATAAATGGGGAATGCACATGCATTTAGGAACATTACCTAGAGCTAACTACTCAAATACAAAAGGCTTACTACCCAAAAGAAGACTCATTGTCTCACAATCACATTTTTATTACATCCAAAAAAATTTGAATTGAGAAAATAGCATCTTCTAATGGCTGATTATTGTTTCGGTTAAGCACATAAACACTTTCTTCCACCTTCAAAAGATTAGAACATTATTCATACATAGTAGACACACCATACCTTCAAATGGTATAAACAATTGATCATATATATCTGCAACTAAGGATAACATCAACTACATGTCGGCCCAAATCAATAAAAAATTTATCAATGCGAACCAAACAATGTCGGCCAAAACATAGTAAGGACCTAAAAGAACATGTCTCGAACATGAAACACCTTAAAAAATTATTCCTTGAAGATCCGCAACACACTACAATCACCCTGTCGACCATGATCATTAAAAACATGAACTCACAGAAGAAAATCACCAATCACGAGCACACCAATCAATGTGGACCAAAAAAATAGATAGAGCATGATTTAGAAACATCCACAAGCATCACAAATCACCATAGAAGCATCTGCAATAAATCAAATTACTAGAATCACATTATCTTCTTTCAGGAACACTAGCTAAAGCAACAAAACAACTGTGAGAACACAAATACTCATAACTCAATCAAATCTTCAAGCAAACCTCTGAAACTTCATGTGGATAAACTAGATATACTTGTCAACAAACCCTTTAATCCACAACCTCTTATCATCAATACACTGAGCTAGCCACCATATTGAACTTCACTGCATCACCAACAACCTACAACTTATTTTATTACAATTTTCTCAATATCCTCAACATATACAGCCTTAAAGACATTAATGTCAATAGTGTTGACATCAATGGCAACCACATATCAACAATATCCAATAGAATCCCACTTTCAAAATTTGTATTTTTCTCTTAACATGACAAAGAAAGAAAAATAATAATTTGCAGAGAGAATTCTTGCTGAATAACTCGAAACTTCCCTTCTTTTCTTTTCTTTTCCAATTTCAATTAAAGGAATTTCCTTTCGTTTTCAAAAATAAAAATCAAATGATAAATCGTTAAAACCACAAAAAAATGGCAAGTTGCCCTCTCGTTTACATTTTGAAACAATACATGCGCTTGCATGCAAAATGTTTCCGACTTTATTTTCTTTTTAATTACTTTTTGTGATTTAACATTATCTCCAATTTTCCATTTAAAACTCCAATTTAATTATTTATTTTAAACGACCTTATCCATTACATTCAAATTTAAAATAAGCATTATTTATAAATGCCAATAATGCTCCATTATTATTTTCATCATTAACAAAGTAATAATATATATATAATCGAATCATTATAACTTACAAATTAATTTAATAATTAATTAATCAACAACATACACTTAATAATCTAATAATTTAATTTAATACTTTAATTAAATCATCATAACACTTGCAAACATCAAAAACTAAAACATTTCCTGAAAGACATTTAAAACTCAACACACCAAGAACAACAACTATATCATTAAATTAAAACAATGTTAATTAAATGATTAAAATAAATGACTCAAAATGGAATGATACCAAAATGGAACAGGGTTGCAAACATACCACATCGTCAAATGGGGTGATGGACTAGGATGGGGGACTTTCTTGTCAATCTCCAGTTTCCACATCATACCCATTGGGCTTATAGAGCATGCTCAAAGCTGACAGTGAAAGTGGAGTCAATGCCCAGTACCTACATCCTGCATCAAACCAAACATCAAGCAACATATATATCCAATCACAAACACACCATGAGAGAGAGTCACAACGTAGCAGGGCACTTGTGAACGAGCGATGCTACAACGTCCTCTTACCAAGACCCCAACTAGTAAACACATCATCATAAATATCATAAAGTAATTAATAATCCATTGCTTAACAACATAGGACTACATCTAGATGGTAACCATAACCAGTTAAATCCAAACACCATGTATCATCATATCATCTATGTGAGAAAAGAGAGTATCATAGTCATCGAAGCAAACTAAATTGTCAACCAACCAAAACAAGATGGTGAAAAACCACCATCACAGTCTCAAAGTACGCAACATAACATGAAAAAGTATTAGAACAGTAACAACAACACGAGAGGCATTGCACACACATCAAAGTAGAGATCTCTTGTATTACAGTAAAACATAAATTACATACAAGTATAGAGCTATGCTCTTTCAGGTGCTTTTCTAGAATAAAATTGGCAACATTACATTCACTCTAATCTTCACTTATACCCACTTCCAATTACCAATCCAATACACTACGACATTCAATACAAAATTCTCAAGCATTACCAAAAAATTGACATTCCAACTTCCATACCAAACAAACAGTCACAAAAAAACTTAACTGTCACCTCGATGAAGTCCTATCAGAATGTTGAGGGGACATGAAACCATATCTCTCTGAATTCTCACTGTCACATTGATACGCCTATCATTCCATCAGAGTGTCAAAGAGACACTGTAGAAACTCCTTCCAATATGGCGAAGTCTCATTGGCATCCACCTATCTCTTTGATGAAGCAATCTTGCCTTCCATCAAGATATTGAAGGGACAAGTGTTAAGGTCCCGCCAATATCATATTGTCTCCTCGATACAGCTCCATTGGAATATCGAAGGGACCACATTTTAGGTCCCACCAGTATCCACATGTCTCCTCACAAATTACCTTCCTGTCATTCATTAGAATGTTGAAGGGACTGCAAAATAGCTCCCTCTGACATTGACCTGTCCCTCTGACGTCCCTTCTTGCAATCCATCAAGATATCGAAGGGACTGCAGAACATCTCCCTCTAAGTCCCACAGACATGTGCTTGTCAACCTGATGAACCAAAAACTTGAAGCCCAAAGCGCTTATCAGGATGTCGAAGAGAGTAACAACTTATTCCCATCGAAATTCACCTATCAACCCGATAAACCAGAAGTTGATGCCTTTTACACCAGTAAGTTTGAGGCAGCTTTTTCTCAACATTCTCCCACTTGATGAAGAACTTACTAGCTCCTTCCAACGCTTGAAGTCACTGAATATTTTAGGCCCCAAAGCCCATTGAACTGGTGCAGCATTTGAACTTATCCATACTCGCAAGCTTCATCAATGCATCAACAACATTTGCCAGAGTATCAACTTTTTCTAGACTAACCTTTCCATCCTCCACCATATCATGAACAAAGTGGTACTGCACATCAATATGTTTTGTCCTAGCATGGAAGGTTGGATTTTTTTCCAAAGAAATGGCACTCTAATAGTCACAGCAAATAACACTATGCCCTGCATCAAAACCAACATTAGAGCACAATTTCTAAGCAAAATGGATTCCTTGCAAGCATGAGTTGTTGTCATGTACTCAACCTCAGTAGTGGATAAAACAACTACATCCTATTGCTTGCTCATCCAACTAACTGTACCACCAAACAATATGAATACATATCCACTAGTGGATCTTCTGCTATCAATGTCCCCTGCCCAATCAGAATCCACATATCCATGAATGCTAACTGAACTCTGAGATCTAGTAGAGTAACCATGATAACATAAGGCATGCCCAGAAGTACCCTTCAAATACTTAAAAACTCTCTTCACATCACCCCAATGTGGCCTTCCTGGATTAGCCATAAACCGACTAAGCACTCCCATTGCTTGGGCAATGTTTGGCCTAGTATAGACTATTACATACATTAAACTGCCAATTGCACTTACATAAGGCACCTTGGTCATGTCATCTATCTTAGTAGGATATTTTGGACAATCTTGAATAGAAATTTTCATTCCCTGCAACACTAGAACAACTAACTACTTGCAATCCACCATATTAAACCTCTTTAGGACAAAATTTATATACTTGCTCTGGTTGAGCCAATTTTTTCTATTTCCCCTATCCCTTTTGATTTTCATTCCCAGAATATGCCTAGCTAAGCCTAGATCTTTCATCTCAAACTATGTTAAAAATTGAGACTTCAATTCAGAAATCATACCCTTACCATTCCCAATGAAAAACACATCCCAAAAACACAATGACTAGACTTTGATCTCACAAATCTCAAAGACAACACATAGGTATCAAACTTTTGGTACCACACTCTAGGCGGCTGCTTAATACCATATAGAGATTTCTTTAATTTGCAAACCAAGTTTTCCTTACCTTTTTCAATGAAGTGCTCTGGTTGGGACATGCAAATCTCTTCCTTCAAATCACCATGAAGAAACATTTTCTTCACATCCATCTGCTTGATTTCTAAGTCTATGCAGCTACAAGTGACAAAAAAAAATTGATAGATGTCATCTTAGCTACATGAGAAAATATTTCTCCATAATCAATTCCCTCCACCTAGGAATATGCTTTGCAACCAACCTTTCTTTATTCTTCTCAACACTACCATCAAGACCGATCTTTTTCTTGAACACCCATTTACATCCAACAAGATTTTTCCCTTTAGGAAAAGGTATCCAATCCCAGATTTCATTCTTCTTCAAAGATGCCATTTCTTCATTCATGGATCCCAACCAAGAATCTAGATTAGACATACCCATAGCCTCTCTAACACTCCTAGGCTCATCAATGTTAGCAATCAAAGCATATGCACAACTAGAATCTAACATAGAATATCCAAACATTTTAGGTTGCCACTTAGCACACGTAGACCTCCTCACAAGTTGAGACTAAGGTTCTTCATCTTGTTCAGAAATTTCAAAGCTACTTGATCTCTCCTCATTAATAGGTCCACTAGTACTACGTAGTTCATCTTTATTGGGTGTAAGAGGAACTTCAACTATCTCCTTTCTTTCTTCTTTCATCTCTGGTTGTAGATCAATTGTGGAAGGTTTCAACTCACAGAAGATCACACTTCTGCTATACAACATCTTCTCTGTAACTAGGTTCAAAAGCTTGTTCCCTTTCACACCAATTCCATAAATGATCAAGATTACAATCATCAAGCCCTTCAACTAGGCTTTTATTTTTCAAGGCTTTTAAGCATTTTTCATCAATGTGGTTGAGCCTCTGATGCCAAAAAAAAAATTCCTTACTATCCGGAGCTTCATCTCCAAAGAGTTTTCTCCCTCACGAACAACACCTCCTTTCTCTACATGATCAAATTTACTTGAATTTGCAAAAGCACTATTACACTGTACTACACATGCATCCAACTTATACAGAGTGCCAATTCGTGCACCCTTAGCCAACACTATAGAGCATCTAGTCATTCTAAAAGTACCATTTGAGAAAGAGACTTGAACACTAGCATAATTAAGCTTACTTATAGAAAGTAAATTTTGAGCCAAACATGGTATATGCATCACATCATCGATTCCCTTCACTCTTCCATCAGGAAACCAAATCTTGAATCTTCCATGACCAATAATTTCCAGGTGAGAATCATCACCCAGATACACCTTTCTGCTAGCATACTTTTCATACTTTGAGAACCAATCTCTATGAGAGGTCATGTGAAAGGACACACCTCAGTCAATCAGCTAAACATATTCTGATGCTTGAATCACCAAGGCTTCTATGAAGGCATCTGCATTGCTCTGAGAAGATTCATTTTTAGAAGAACTGTTTTCTTTTTCTTCTTCTTCTCCTCTTTACAATCTTTCCGGATGTGTCTAGTCTACCCATGGTTCCAACATTTCACCTTGGAGTTTTTACTAGGATACTTTGATCTCCCCTCTGACTTGGATTTAGACTTCTTGTCTTTCTTCTTGTCTTTCTCCTTTGATTTTCCTCAAATAATAAGGGCCTCCTTGGCCATCTTAGATGATTTCTTTCACATTTCTTTTGACAGCAATGAAGCAACCACATCTTCCATCTTGAAAGTGGTTGTTGTACTCTCAATAGCCATTACCAGGTGATCCCATGTGTCAAGCAAAGAACATAATAGGAGCATGCAACGAGCCACGTCATCAATTTTCACACCAATAGACCCCAACTGAGCAACGATCATGTTAAACGCATTCAAATGATCTACAATAGGTGCTCCTTCCTCCATTTTCAAAGAATACAACTTCTTCCTCAGAAATAACCTATTTACTAGAGATTTCCTCTGATAAATCTCACCAAGCTTCTTCCTCTGATAAATCTCAACATAGGATTTATGTGGGAAAACCCTCTTAGGAAAAACCCACACACCAAAGCAAAGATCTCTTGTATTATAGTAAAATATAAATTACATACAAGTACAAAGCTATGCTCTTTCAAGTGCTTTTCTAGAATGAAATCGACAACATTACATTCACTCTGATCTTCACTTACCCACTTCCAATTACCAATCCAATGCACTAAGACATTCAATACAAACTTCTCAAGCATTACCAGAAAATCAACGTTCCAACTTCCATACTAGACAAACAGTCACAAACTTAACCGTCACCTCAATGAAGTACTATTGGAATGTCAAGGGGACATGAAACCATGTCTCTCTGAATTCTCGCTGTCACACTGATATGCCTATTGTTCCATCGGAGTGTTGAAGAGACACTGTATCCACTCCTTCCAATATTGCAAAGTCTCGCTGACATCCACTTGTCTCTTCGATGAAGCGATCCCACCTTCCATTGGGATATCAAAGGGACAAGCCTTAAGGTCCCACCAATATCGTATTGTCTCCTCAATACATTTCCATCAGAATACTGAAGGGAGCACATTTTAGGTCCCATCGATATCCACCTGTCTCCTCGAACATTCCCTTCCCATCATTCATCAAAATGTCAAAGGGACTGCAAAACAGCTCCCTTTGACATTGATCTGTTCCTCTAATGTCCCTTCTTGCAATCCATCAAAATGACGAGGGACCACAGAACAACTCCCTCTGACATTGTAATGTCTCTTCAATGAAGCAAAAACCCAAAGCCTAAAGCGCTTATCAAGATGTCGAGGAGAAAATCCACTAAGTCTCGCTAACATGTGCCTGTCAACCCGATGAACCAAAAAACCTAAAGCCCAAAGTGCTTATTGGCATGTCAAAGAGACTAGCAACTTAGTCCCATTGAAATTCACCTGTCAACTCGATAAACCAGAAGTTGATAACTTTTACACCAATAAGTTTAAGGCACCTTTTTCTCAACATTTTTATGAGCCTAACTTGAAAAGTAATTTTTCTGGCTAATCTCTCAATGGGGCAGCCCAATGTCTTATCATCCTTCCGCTGACCTCTGGGCCATAGTGGGAAATATTAAAAAAATTCAATCTTGATTGGAACATCGAATTCTTTGAAACAATGCATCAGGTACATTATGTCAAAGAGGAGCAAAATGTAGAAATGTAAAAATGGATTAACACATATCACACATCCTAAAATGACATTTTTCCATTATTGGCATTATTTAACATAATTTTCCATCATTAACCATATTTTCCTCTATTAATTGAATAATCTTGAATTGTTTAATTAATTCATTATGTCATCACTTAATTTAACCTTATTCCTCCTAATTAATTAAATAAACATTATTTATTTAATTATGTCACTAACATACCTAATTCATCTAAGTTAATTAAATTTTTATCATTAATTATTTAATTAAGCTACTTTCCTTTCTCCAAATTTGAATAATTAAATCAATTATTCAATCACTCAACATGGTCAATTAATAAACATACCTTTATTTATTAAATTCAAATGCATCTTGCACATTCCTCTCAAACATTAATTAATTATTAAATTAATTAAGACATCTTCACATATTTTGATTGAATAAATCATGCCCACTGATTTCTCAATCTAATTTCCCAATCCCACTTATTACTCCAATCTCACTAATCACTCAATCTAATTTCTTCAATCCCACTAATCATTCAATCTAATACCACTGATTAACCAATCAATTCCCTTGACTGGATTAATCAAGCCAGTTAACTAATCAATCTATTTCCTCTTAGCAGTCCTCCACCATTGATCCTAATCTTTCATTGTTGAATCCTAATCGTTCATCTGAAAATCATAAATCTATAAAAACAACCCTCATCCCTCTCATAATAAATTTGGAGAATTTTTGGAAAGGTCATGTCAGTATGATTCTTGAGAAATTTTAGCAAACACTTTTATATTCTAGGTCATCATCATCATTATCAAGCTTTTGTAAATCATGGAGGCTTTGTGTTGAAAAGAAATCCAACATAACAAGATCAACACAAATACACTCTGACATGGGATGGTAAGATTATCTAGTTTGAATTCATTTTTGTTTCGATTTGATTGTGTTGACCTTGTTTATTGAATTCATAGCTATGACAATTACATTTCATGAGTAGGTTGGGTTTTATCCTTTTATTTTGATTTCCTTTGATTGATTTCATTGATACTAATCCTGATCCATATTTTCCCCCTTACAATTTGTAACTTGAAAGGTGAGTCAAATTTCCCTTGAACAAACCTAAAATGAACTTAGAGATGAAATGCAATGATTCAAATAGCCTAGTGATGCAAACTACTATTCTGATGCAAATACAACAAATAGGGAAAGTCACAAACAATTTCAAAGTGCAGAAACGGATAGAGCAAGACACAATATGAGCCTGATTTTTGGAGGAATAAGTTTCCCAGGTTGCCAGTATCCTTGATGACCAATTTTAGATATGTTTGCATAGTCCTTAGGAGCCAAGTCAGAGCTTTCATTTCCCACTTGTCACATAGTCAGATCTTTGTCAAATATTTCTATAATTGAGTTTTTGTGAGTTATCAAGGTGTAGGGTTTAATTGCAAGAATGAATAATTGATTTTCAAACTTCTTCCAATCCTCTTCAAATATGAAACCTGCACATTCAAAGAGAGAAGAAGGGTTTTTCCATTTAGTGGCTTTCCTTAGTAAAACCTCGTGTTAGTGTTTTGACTTCCACAATGGTAATGTCAATAATAGAAAACTTATCCTTTTGAAGGATAGGTTAAATGATAAAAAGGAATGATGAATCAACAATGGATTGCAACTCACCACCCACTAATGACTTCCTTGAATGACTGAAGTCATGCACATCTCCTAAAGTCTTGAATCTTTCTTGCTTGAATTATTTGAAAACCTACAAAGTTTAGATCTCACAAACATTATGATGACATTAACATGAACAGACTCACACACACTTTGACATGATGCTTGGATATTTAATTTTTATAATAAATATCTAAAAAAATTCTCTTGACTTTCTTGATATTTGTTGGATCATAATAATTTTTCCAATTATTTCTACTTTTTAAATGATGAAATGATTAGGTATTTATATATATAATTATTCTAATTTTTAAAAATTTAAATCCCAACAACCAAATTTGGACATTTGAAATTCAAGTAATAAAATTTCGACACCGATATATTAAATTTTGGAGGAAAAATAGGGGGACAAAGTCACCTAGGATGACTTAGTCCTAGCCCTATTCGTAAGATACAAAGTGTTGGGAGCAAAGTATTAAGTGAAATTCCACCTCTAACATATGTAAATTTGGTGCCCAATTAAGAGGACAAGGGCACTTAGGGCACCCTTGTTCAAACCCACTTTTTAGGATTTGAAAAGCCAGGGGCAAAATATTGAATGTATGTATTGGTTTTCTACTTGTAATTTGTGAGTAAATGTTTAAATGGGCCACATAATGCATAATTTTGGAAATGAGGCATACAATTAGGTCCATGCACTTAGGGGGAGAAAAACATAGTTTAAAATTGTCATGGGTGACAATTTATGATGCTACAAATATGAAGTTGTCTTTTCTCTATGAATATCACAATATTTACAAAATCTATCAAAATCATTAGAGAAAAATTCACCAGCATTATCAGTCTTCAAAAAATTTATTTTCTTTCTATTCTGCAACTCAACCATTGCTTTAAATTATTTAAATCAACTGAAAACTTTAAATTTACTCTTTAGCAAGTATACCCATGTCCTTATACTATAATCATCAATAAATGAAACATAATATATAGATTTTACAATTGAAGGAACATCTACAAGACCAAACACATCATAATAAATAAGATCCAATACACCACAAGGTTTATGAGAAATTGTGTAAAAATAAATGTGGTTTTGTTTTACATAAATGCAATGATCACAAAAATAAAATATAAGAATCTTACAATCAGACAAACCTTCAATAAGGTATTTATTTTTCAAGGTCCTTAGACCCTTTTCTCCAATCTAGCAAAGTCATTGGTGTCATAACATAGTTTTCTCTATAAATAACTTTTATTTAGAAGAAAGAGCACCCTCAGGTACCTAGAAGCCATGACCATCTATTGAAGATGAAACCCTCACCTCTTCCAACGAAGTAGCCACAAACTTGCTTATTATAGAAGTACTATTTGCATGCAATAGTGTATGCATCAAGCTTATACAATCCACCATATTTGACACATCTAGCAATCATCATAGCACCTCTAACCATCTTGTATCTTTCATCAGAAAAATACTACTTGCACACCTACATCTATTAGTTTTCTCATAGATAACAAATTTTGTGCTAATCTAGGGATATGCAACACACCATTAATCCTTGCTATTCTACCATTAGGAAACCTAATTCTAAGTTTACAAGGGGAAACAATATTTGAACAAGAATCATCACCCAAGTACACCTTACCTCCATCAAATTCTTCATATTTAGAAAACCAGTCTCTATTAGAGGTCATATGGAAAGATGCACCTGAAATAATTAACCAAGCATCATTAACTACACGAGTTACCAAAGTTGAAATGAATGCATCACCATATTCCTTCTCGGACTTAGAATCAAAATCAAATCTCTTTTTTTCTTCTTCTTTTCTTCCTTACAGTCCTTACAAATATTTCCTAGCTACTACAGTTCCAACAAATAAGTTTGGACATTCCAAGATATTTGAATCTCCCCTTGGACTTGGATTTATCACGCTTCTGATTCTTCTTTCATTTTTCCTTAGGTCTTCCATAAACATTTAAGGCCTCCTTGGCACTGATGGATACCTTCCTCCTCATCTCTTCAAAAAGAAAATATCCCACCAAAACTTTAGTCTTCAAGATAATAAAAGTACTCCCAATAGCCATAACAAGAGAATCACATGAATCAAGCAAAGAATAAAGCAAGATCTTATATTTATCCTCAACCATTTTGACACCAAATAATTCCAATTGAATCACCAACATATTTAATGCTTCCAAGTGGTCTATATTTTTTCCACCCACTTCTATTCTCAAGGAATATAATTTCCTCCTCAAGAAAATATTGTTCATTAAAGATTTGGCTTGATACATCTCACCAAGTTTCTTCCATAGTTTCTATGCAGTGGTCTCTTCATGGATATTGATTAAAATAGAGTCTACCAAGCACAGTTTGATTAGACCCTTAGCTTTATGGTCCATAACATCATATTGAGTAGCCAAAGTAGGATCTATAGGCCTTAAATAACTCTCATCAACAACATCCCATAGATCTCGATCTATCAATAGATCCTCCATCTTCAGCTTCAACATTTCAAAACTATTTCAAAAAAATTATCCACCTCTATTCTCCCTAATGAATTTGCTATCTGAACATTCTTGCAAAAAGATCACAAAGTATCTTTTGCACAACCACCCACTCAAATATAGATTAGTTCAGAAAACCGAAAAAACTCATAACTAAAACCAAAGGTGACTAGGCTTTGATACCACTTGTAAGGAAGCTAAGGTAGCAAAAAAAAATCCTACACTAATTTTGAGAGGAGGATGATGCAAATTTTTTATAAATATTTACAATAATTACAAAAAATTAAATATAAATAAACATAAATATCATGCATGCCACAACATAGTGATTTATGTGGGGAAAACCCTTTTGGGAGAAAACCCCACACTCTAAAATCTAGCCAATATATTATTCAAAAAACATGAAATTACAATGTACTTGTAGAGAAATCTTCTAATAGGAGTATCATCAACTAGAGATATAGAGACAACATGATCACCATTATACTCTCAAACTACATCACAATACATAGATGTATAATACAACATCCTCATAAAATAGGGTAGCCTTCTAGGGAAAGACAAGCCAACAAAATATCTACCGTCATATCTGAGACCTAATGATGAATGGTCTGGATTTACAATAATAAATATACATAAAATGTGATTTTCACCCCCTACACCCCTCACACTCACGTATCAACAATAAACCTTATGTAATTACAATATTGTGACATATTTTCCCAATATTAAGGGCATCATCCTTTATCTTTCTCTTCTTCTTCTTTGAGGTCACATCTCATTAGAAATTTTATACTTTGGGTTTTAGGATGATTCTAGAGTCACGTGATTAGATTTACCTACAACAACACTAAACACTATTGACTCCTCACCAACATCTTGTGAATCACACTCCATGAGGTGTCACTAAACTCCACAACCCTAGATTTAAACTATCATTATTCAAAGACACTTTATCACCTAGGAGTTTCTAAATAATAGTCTTCACTTTCATGTAATTCATAATTTAAAGCATTAGACATTGTTGAATATGAGTCATGTTGGTTTCCTTTCTACTTTCCATTATTGGGTTTTCAAAAGATTCCATAAGAAATAAAGGGAAGAAGGCTAATAATTTATTTATGAAAAGGTTTCATTGCCCATCCTATCTTTAAAAACTTTCCTTTCTTTAGTTGATAACCTTGTAATATGGGAAAATACATCCTCCTTGAGAGAGCATTCCCAACCAACAATTTTTTTCTATTTTTTTGTCCTCTAGGAAAGGCCTACATAAAAATGGGATCATGAAAATTTAACCTTTCTAGGTGAGGGGTTTAATGTCCCTCATTTAAAATATTCCATACTTGGGGCATCATATGGACCCCCAATCACAATTAGAGGTCTCTAACCTTATTTTCTCTCCACACATCATCCTTCTTCCCACACTAGTGTAACAATTCCTTACACCAAAATATGTTACCCTATTCATATACAATGACTAATACTTCTTAGATTCATTGAAGAGGCTAGAAAACATCGTTAAACACTTTTTTTCAATATCATCAAAGATGCAAGAAGAAATAAATAAATGATGACTTGCATTCCCCTCTCTTACTCATTATTATGCATCAAGTGTCTTACCTAATCTACTTATTTGTTGCTCCTATACTTGCACTTGTTCTCATGCACAAGCTATCTACTATGATTTAGTCTCTTTTGTATTTGTATATTAGCTATAGTTGTGGAGTCATCCATTCAATCATGGACTTATCCCATCCAAATTAAAAAAATAATTCAAAATTTAACCAACTTTCCATTTTTATCATTTCTAGTTAGAGCTAACTAAATATAAATTGCATAATTCAAGCACATAATTCAAATATCATTCACATCTCCACACTTCAATTGGTGCTCTAAAAGGAATGTATCTTAAAATAATCGATCTACAAACATTTTTATGAATAAAGATTATTGTTTTTGATATTGTTCAAATTCGATGGATTGATCTAAGTTATAATTAGTGGTAGTGCTCGTGGTGGATTTTCCTTGAGGTGAATTTGTCATGGCAGTGAATCTTCCCACAGTGAATTTTTCAATAGTGAATTGCTGGCGGTGAATTTTCCTAGAGCCATATATACATGCGCATATATATATATATATAATTTACTTTTAGTGACATGATCATATTCTTAAAATAAATATATGTAGATTTTTTTCATATATTTTGATCTATTTATCTAAATCTTAAAAAATAAAATCAAGTATATTTGCTAATGTTATTTGGCATGCATTCTTGGTGATGAGACTTATATGTTGTATCAACTTCAAAATATAAAAAAAAAGTTTAATTATGTGTATGCATATATGCATGTATGTAATGCCCATATTTTAAACTAGGGAAAAATTGCTACTAATTTTTTTTTTAAAATATAACATTATTACAAAATGCTAACCTTAATACACATACAAGTACATAGTTCATGAATTGCACATTTAGGTGATGTTTCTGGTACAACCTCATCTTTGTCGTAACGCTCGAGAGTAGGGTAAGTAAAAGAAAACGGTTCTCGCTGGACTCCAAATGTAAGGCCCACTAGACTCTTAGCTACCAACTCAAAGGTTGATGTTCACTCTCGCATGAAATATAATATCCTTGGAAGACTACCTCGGCATGGGTTCTTTGTAAAACAACAAAAAAATTAAAAATAAATATCATCCTCTTGATTTACTATTAGTACTAAGGATCAATTGATGGGACACTATTTAACTTGATGGCCCCACCCCTTTTTAGCCATCCTGATGATATTGTTGGGATCCACATAGAACAATCTCACCACAAAATTTTAATATGCGAAAAATTGAAATATTTATAATCTCCACGATAATTATTAATCTCCCATTGTAGTTTGTTTTATGATTATCCTCAATATATTTAACTATTATTAGTTTAATTAATATAAACAAATAAATCTATAATTAATAGATATATATATATTTTCTAAAGAATGAATTTAAAAAAGTATAAGTTCAAAGAATAAATTCATTTTAGATTTCTTTTAATATTTACATATTATTTATTACCTTTAAAAGGGAAGAAGAAAACGAATAGAAAGAGGTTTATCTATCTCTTTTAAAGAGTTTCTAATAAATGCTAATCTTTACCTTTGTTTAAAATCTTATTTAATTTAATAGATTCTCTTTAAGAGAATATGGGGACATATTCCCTTCACCCTTAAGGAAGGAGAATTATATGCAAGGTATTACCACAATGGATTTATTTAAAGAAAACTTAAGAATGGATTCTCATGAGGGCACGACATGAACATATAGAAATGGAACGATGTGAACATATGGAAAACCTACCGCTGAATGATGTTTTACATAGTATTCTCATTGAGGCTGCATTGCCTAGCGTTACAATTTACTTCATTTCATCTTCACACCACTATTAATTGCGCCACACAGATTCACATACACGTTATGCTTACCTATGCCTTTGTGGATAATCTTGCTTCCACAGACACACCAATTATTAACAAAACAAGTCTTTCACTTTTCTTAAAACCGTTCTTCCTCCTACAACCCACTAAGATCACATAGCAACTAGAATTTACTAACACGCAATCTTGGAAAGGGTCGTTAATTAATTTCAAATCGGTTCCAGCTGAAAAACACTGGTGCACAAGAGTCATTGCAATTCATGAGGAGATAAGGTGGCAGGGAGTTAATGATAGAGGGAGACGTTGGAAAGAGGCTTTCTCTGTTATTGGTCTCCACGCTGCTAAAAAACAGACCAGGTACTGCCTTCCATACCAGCCCAAAGCCTGTGTATGTTCCCAATTCGGGTATCATCCATTTGTACGATCTAGGAGTTTATATTTTTCTAGACTTTTAACCCTTGTTATGATTTTCATGCAGACTTTTATTTCTTTTGAAACATCTAATCACAGTTGCTTTGCTTTCCTAAATGTTTGGAATCTACACTAATTTTGAATCTTCTTGGGCGTTATACCTCTGACACGCCCTCCCGTCCCCAGGTGACTGTACGAATGCCAACCCTTGCATGGAGGGCATATACATCTCCTACACTACAGGCCAACTATCAGTGAACCCTAGCATGAGATAACGTCATCGTATAATTCTCTCTCACTGTTATCCATCGCTATTATAAATACGTCGAAAGAACCTCTCTCTAGACTGGTTATTTTCCTCATAGAAAAAGGGGCGGCTGATATATCTATCAGGGCAGTAATCAATCTTCCATTTACATAAGAAGGAGATACTATTCTAATGATTTCACCATCCTTGAGGAGTCATGGATATCGATGAACTTCTTCCAGACACAAGATATTGCCCCAGTCTACTTGTATGTTTCTAGAGCTTCGAGTGAAGGAGGATATTATTATAACAGAGTATGGGCAATTGAATTTCCTGTTAGGTTTGATAATCTAGGGCAGAGAGGTCGGCCAACCATAGGTATCCACTGCACACAAAATAGTCTACTAAATTTTATTGCCTAATTCTACGCTGCCAACATGAAACGCTGGCCATGCAGTACGAAGCGCCTAAGTTAACTACCTACGCAAACATAGGATCATGAAAGAAGAAAAATAAATAAATGACTGCTTGACATGATCGGTCGAGGGGTCACACATATCTATTTTCCAACTGCCGTGAAAGGACAGAGTCAACTTAGCCTTACGGGTAAGATCGATATCTTCATATCTTGAGAACAAAAGCAAGAATGGGGTGCACTTTTAGTCACCTATATAGATAATTATAAAGGTTCAAAATATTATTAGCTAATAAAACTGGCACCTGAACCATGTATCCCCAATTTGATACCTTGCATTCTATTTATGCTTCAGGTCCGCAAGCTAAATTTTGTGAGTGCTAACAGTGCATCGCTCATTCCCTAGCCAGGCACTAAGTAGAGAAGTTATGAAGATATGGTGCTTCCTGAACATTAGTATGGATCGATGTGGTAAAAAAAAAATGCAAGTTTGAACAGGGAGATGCAATTGAGAGGCTACTAAATGTATGATAGGATGGGAAGGAATGCTTTAATCAGAACCACCCTCAAGTGAGCAAGGAGAATTGACACTCACAGAAGATGGTTTCCCCTCACAGAAGTTCTTACAATGGCTCGCCTAAATCTACAACTCTTAGCTTGATCTCATAGTTTAAAGATGGGGTTTCCACGTGCAGTTGCCTGTCACAGCCTATTTTGTTTTGTTTTGTTTTGTTTTTTTTTTTTTTTTTATACATATATAACCTTCTTTTCATATTTATGGCAGGTTTGATATCATTTTGCTCTATAACCTAATCACTTCTGCTATTCTACAAGACCATCAGAGGAGGTCATTGTAGCCTTACATAATGCTCATTCAAGGATCTACACCTATATTCATTTCATGGCTCCAGAAATATATGATTATTTATTTTCTTTTATTTTATAATGCACGTAATTTGTCTCTATAGAAATCTGGAAGTATAACTGCATTGCTCATTTTATTATTGTCAGCATAAGTATGAATCACAATAATATTTAAATACACAGCATGGTCTTTAACTGATTTAATCATTTAATTTTTACAAGTATAACCATTCTCATGTTACCATTTTGTTCCATATCAATAATATACAACGGTTAATCCTTCAGAATCCCCTACGCTTCTCATAAGTGTTTTGTTTTGTTTTTTTTTTGTTTTTTTTGTTTTATTTAAGGTTATTCAGATATCACCCTAATGCCAAATAACTACAGCAGTACTATACTTATTTCCCTTTTTAATATATATTGTAATTTTAAAACGTAAACAGGTACACCAATTTCAAATAAGATGCATACTGTTAACTAGGTCACTTGTGGATTTCTTTGTAAAATAGAAACACACGTTTCATTTTCCTACTGAACTAATATCAAATAGAGTATTAATTTATTAGACTTTCAAAGCAATATGTATACTATGTCCTTCAAAGAAATAATATAAATATACATTAACTCATTCGAATACAATGAATGACATAAAACTAAGCCAATCTTGCTCATCTCCATATTTCCTTATCTAAACCTCTTTACAACTTTACACATAATGGAGCGAGTAACAACACAATGCATTAGAGCTTTCTCTTTTCATGTCAACATTTAAGAAAATATTACATTCATCTCTTTAAAATTACTACAACATTTGAAAGAAAAATAGACTCACATACCCCTACACAAGGTCTTGCTCTCCACCCTACCATAATGGCGTCATGGAGCCTCATGGGCTCTAGCCATACCCCCAAGCAAGGATTTTATTAACCCCAAAATGATATATGGAGTCTTCTCAATATTTTACAAAGATTTAAAGATAACATAACATCTAAGCTCTCCACTCACCATACTCAATGAACATTCCTGCAAACATACTATCTTCTTACAACAATTAATTCAATGAGAAGTGGGGAGAAGGGAAAACTTATCTCTTTTCATGAGATATTGAACTCTTCTACCCTTCTTGCCTCTCCAACCAAGCCCTCTTGATCACCCTCCTTTTCTTCTTCCTATTCTTTCTTCTTTTCCCAACTAGAGTTCTCCATAAGGAGAAGTGGGCAATGCCCAAATCTTCCATCTTCTTGAGATATATAGGGATCTTCCAAACCCACACTCTTTCCCACTAGTTCTCTCACATGTGTGAGTCTTGTGCCAATTCCAAGAACTGTTTGAGGAGTAGAAGGTTGAGAGTGACAAGTCACTCTTCCCAAGCCCCAACACTTTTTGAGTTCGCCACATTCATGAATGTGGACTTTTAAGGGGTCTTTTCACACTCCAAGGACAAGTTCACATGTCAAAAAGGTTCCAAACCCATAGGTATAGGTCCTAGGGGTCTATTCTTGTTCAAAAACCAAGGAAATTGACTCAATAATCCCTTTTTAAAACCCACAAAAGAATCCATACGAGTTTTGATCTTGACCAAGGGTTCCAACCCCAACCAAACTCTCATCACATGACCTACAATTGGATTCTACTCAACATGATCACCCAATCAATAATCAAACCTCAAACCCTTCCAATTCAAATAGGGCTACACTTAGAACTTCCCAAGATGTATCTAATACGGTTTTGATATTTATCCAACCTCCTATTTGCATATTTGGTTCCTTTAATGTTAATCCCACATTGGCTCACTTAATTTCCTACACAACATAATTAAGCACAGTTAGATATAATAATAACCACATTAATTGCAAACCAAATCTTTGTAACTTTATTCACAAACCATTTACATAGCTAATTACTCTTTCAATGCAATACGACACAACAATTATCTTATTTCAAATTCATCTTATAAGTTTGAATCTCATACCATAATTCGCATGCACATACCTCTTCATTAAGTAAAATAACAATGATATAACATAAGTAAAAATAAACTATAAGGTCATTGTTAGACAGTCGCCTTCATATCATTCGTAATATATCTAACCATCTATTTAGGAGAAATATATAACAAATTAAGGTTATATTAGTCACTTGCAATGAGAGGCCTTACATCTCCCTCCCCTTAGCTTAGACTTCCTCCTGGAAGTCGTTAAGGTTTGAAAACATAATCTCAATATGACAACACACATAAACCTATCAAGCATACTAATTACTTTTACTTTCTTGATGGAGGAATCAAAACATTTATCTATAAGCACACATTAGAGACAAATCTCTTCCATGAATTAAATATTTAAATACTTAGAACAAAATTTCTCATATTAATGGAACATTTATTTGATATACGATTAATTTAACAAATGCTAACAACAATCCTTGTAGCTCAAATTTATTAACAATGTAATCAACTTCAATTAAATTACACAAAAATATATCTAAATGAATTCATATCCTTTTATACACCTCCAAAATTTCTTTGCATCGTAATATATACATCACTCATGATGTTAGAAAATGTTTTGTTTCATTGACCAATCATGTCTCAGAATTATTAGCTTCACATTTTGTCTAAATATATGCTTAAGAGAACATTTTACCTTAAAATTATGGTACTCATACCATGTCTCAAATAATATTAACTTTGCTTCATATGTTACCATTTTTTTTATTTATTTTTTTTCATAGCTCACAGGTATGCCACATCACATTTATTTGTAATTTCACATGTACACACAACAATAGCAAGGATGCTCTTCCCAATTGGGTGCGCCTGTCCTCATATAAAGGATGCTCTTCCCAATGGGTGTTCCTGTCCTCATACAACACATAATTTACAACACAAGGCTCACACAATGGGGTTTACAAGGATGGATATTCTTGGATACCACTCGAGGTCCTTCTCTAAGGACTCCTCCATAAGAATAATCATAGAATGAGGGGAATAATGGATTAATGACCATCCCATACTGGTCCCATTCACAACCCCTTTCAAAATAATTCCCCAACGCATCTACTCCCCTATACGACCTGCCAGGGAACCCCCCTGGGATATGGCAGTTTACAAATTCCACATTACACCACACATGCCAGCAAATTTGCAACCAAGGAGAAAGCCTCAAACTGAATAACATAAGATCATAAACCAAAGTTTTAATAAAACTCCCAAGAGGAAACTTATAAATTCAAGAGAAAGAAAATAAAAATAAATTGTAGCTACATTGCAACTTTCCAATCATAATTCAAAGGGAAAATTAAACAAGTCCTTGAGGAAAATCGGACTATATAACAACTTCCAAATGGCTAAATAGCCTAAGTACATAAATGTAAAATTACACATTGCTGGTGCATAATAGAATAAAACATCAATCAAGAATTATAAATAATTCATATTCAACAATAAAATTTGCACATTACAAACACCACGTGACTTGATAAGCCACCTAAGGGGAGGATGGGAATGGTGGTTCTCTAACCACATCATAAGTATCATAGCATGCAATAACTGGTGGTCCCTGACCACATAAATATGAATAATGGGGGGTCCCTGACCACATTAATATACATTACTGGTGGTCCCTGACCACATAACCATGAAGCACTGGTGGTCCCTGACCACATGAATATGAGTAACTAGTGGTCCCTGACCACATAAGTATGAATCACTGGTAGTCCATGCTATTCCATCCTTTACCCATGGGTTATAACATCAAGGAATAGGTTTGCACTATGAACCAACAAGTGTGGCTCTCATAAGTGGGGGAGTAGGCCACGGTCAGCATCCATGGGAGGATTACAATGACTTGACATAGATCCTTTATTAGGATTAGGGACAATTCCCTGAGCTCGTAATTCCCTGATGGGAGACCATGTACCTCTCGACCCCTATTTACACTAGCTGGCATCGCACTCCCATAAGGAGGGAACCAAACACTAGGGGTACACATTTAACATAAAAATAAAACTAACACACAGGAATACATCACATTTCATTTAATAGACACACTTATATACATAACACATTTATTTGAACTCACAACTAGCTAGCTTACATAAAAGTCATCACAAAGGGTACATATAGGGGATCATACATGACACCCCCTCACCCTTATCCCAAGTTGGATACCTTGTATCTCATAATTGGGGCACATCACATTTACTAGTTTTCCACTTCACAAGTCATAACACAATACACTTTTACAAAATTTGCCATATTATAGAACAGGATAATACACTTAAATACATTCCAGATATTTTCTTAAAACAATGTTCACTTTGCTTCTTAATTTTGAAGATATCCACTCACTTTCATAAGTAAAAGAAATCACTAGACGATATGCAACATTAGCTTAGATATATTACCCCATCTTCTTAGAACTCAACAATACTTGGTTCACCACACTTTCCATCTTGCTAAGTTAGTGTTTGGCATCACTTAAAAATAAAGATTAGTTTTTCTATAGTTATCATGCCATTCTTTTTGTTTTATTCAACTATGTTTGTTATGTTCACAACATATCCATACAGGTAATACCACTATGCTTTTCACACATGTTAAAGAGAGTTTCCTACTTAATAGGAAGATAATTACTTATTTTCATTTGAAACATCACAACATGAGACAAATTAATAAATAAATAAGTAAATCAAAATAAATAAACTCCATGCATAAAACACATGTCAAATCATGAAATAGTAATTCTCACAACTTATTAACATCTCTTTTACAAACCTTGTATTTTTCTATCTAAGGTTGAACCATCCAACTGTATTGTCATAATCATCATTTTCACAATCATAGCTCCATCTAATCTCATAAGATGCATAATAAGTAAGAGTCTTAAAAAGTTTTACCTAATTTAAAGTTTTCTCCTTTACATTTGGTTATAAATTTTCTTCCCTTAAAGAGTAAATATAGTCAGTGGTATAGAATACACAACATTAGTTAGAAGTTTTACAAGTCTACTTTAGCGTCTCTTATCCATATATTTTAACTTTCCTATCACATACACATAATCCACTACTCGATTTATAACTTCATACAATTGATTATTCAATCCTTATGACATGCACACAACCTTCAAGGTCAACACGCAATTGAGTGTGCTATTACTTCCTATATATGACATGCATTATTTATTTATTTATTTATTTATTTTATTTTATTTTTTTCTTATTTGGGCAGCAAGAAGTATTTGGTTTGAACACATTTATAAGGGAGTAGTAATAGCATAAGCTCTAGATAACGCTTTAACTTTAAATTTTCATTTTAAAAAGATCTCATTACAAATCTCCTTATGTTTAATTATTATAAGAAGGGTGATTTAAACATCATATTTGCTAGTCTTTAACCACCTTATCTTATTTGTATCATTCTATGCTTTTACCTTGACTTGAATCATATAAATCATATTGTTTCATTTACTATCTAATCCTTTAAACAATTGGACATAATAGCTTGGTATTTGTTATAATTACATTAAGTTTACTAGGTCACCATTTACTTGTAAAAGTGCTTAATTAACTTTTTTTAAGTTTCATCCTTCAATTCTAGGTAACATCCAATTTTGACCCCCCCTTTTTATACGGTTTACTATGCCATGCAAGATTTCAAATATTAGTTGATGTTCTTAATCGTGTAAACTTATCTACCAACCATAAGTTAACTCACCTTAGGATCAAAAAATTTCATTAGTGGGTCTCTTTCATATGTTGAATCATAATTTACATGATTTTTAAGAGGCTTACGTGTCACTGATGTTTGAGATATGGTGTAAAATTGGTCATATCACATCCTTAAGTTGCACCTAGATATCGTCACATAGATCCAAGGATCATGTACCTCCAAGTTACATCTTAATTATCCCTTTATCCACTCTTCGTTTAACACTAGATGTGTTTGAAATGTATACATGACAATATTCATGAGTTTTCTAGTGGGCACTCTTTGAACATATAGTGTATTCATAAAATATGCTTACGAAAAAAAAAACTTACTCTACAACCAGGGTTTGGGACATGTTAGGCATATTTATGGGTAAATCAATTCTTCATCTTAAGGTTCCTTGAGAACATTTAGAAATTTCAAATACAACCTTCTTGGTTTGAGCTAACATTCCTTAATCATGTTGCCTCTAATTTAGACATTAACCCCATCTTCATCTTTTTGATAAAACTCAACTATGAATCTCAATTTTAACTTTGCCATAGGGTTCATTAAGAGGGATCTTTAAATAATCATTGAGCCATTCACTCTATTTCCTAACGTTGTGGAAATGGTTTATTTGTTTTATTTTCCAATTTCAAACTATACAATCAACAATAATTTATTTAATTACTTTAGCTTATACTTCATTATCCATGATAATTGCAATACAACTAGTTTCCTAGAAGTTTCATCAATGTCCTAATGACTAAGTCACAATGGCAACAAGAATTTAGGGCTATGCAATTTCATAAATATTAAGATACTTTACATTATTCCTCTAGATCATTAGGCTCCCATTAGACATTTTGAACATCATCACTTTCTTTTTTCCCAAAGATTGAGATGGGGAGTGAAGAAGGGTTATGGATTTTCCCTAATTATTCTTATTAATTGAGCTATTATATTTTACCGACATTTTTGTCGCCTATTTGAATGTGAAGCTCTTGTTAGTTTAGTTTTCCTAAGATTTTGTTTCTTTTACTTGATCATTACAATTTACTCCCCCATAAGATTAAATCTTACCTAACAATCTCATTGATGTTTACGATATAAGATGGTTAATTGAAATTTTATTTCAATGTTTCAGTATAAGTTGAACTCACAAAAGTTACTAATTCACCTCTCAAATTTGAATGCTTAACTGCTACGATGAGTTCCACATGTTGTCAATATACAAAATAGCCAAGACCCATATTATTCCCAGAGTACCTAGTGTTGCAACCTAGGCTCTGATACCAAAATGTAATGCCCATATTTTAAACTAGGGAAAAATTGCTACTAATTTTTTTTTTAAAATATAACATTATTACAAAATGCTAACCTTAATACACATACAAGTACATAGTTCATGAATTGCACATTTAGGTGATGTTTCTGGTACAACCTCATCTTTGTCGTAACGCTCGAGAGTAGGGTAAGTAAAAGAAAACGGTTCTCGCTGGACTCCAAATGTAAGGCCCACTAGACTCTTAGCTACCAACTCAAAGGTTGATGTTCACTCTCGCATGAAATATAATATCCTTGGAAGACTACCTCGGCATGGGTTCTTTGTAAAACAACAAAAAAATTAAAAATAAATATCATCCTCTTGATTTACTATTAGTACTAAGGATCAATTGATGGGACACTATTTAACTTGATGGCCCCACCCCTTTTTAGCCATCCTGATGATATTGTTGGGATCCACATAGAACAATCTCACCACAAAATTTTAATATGCGAAAAATTGAAATATTTATAATCTCCACGATAATTATTAATCTCCCATTGTAGTTTGTTTTATGATTATCCTCAATATATTTAACTATTATTAGTTTAATTAATATAAACAAATAAATCTATAATTAATAGATATATATATATTTTCTAAAGAATGAATTTAAAAAAGTATAAGTTCAAAGAATAAATTCATTTTAGATTTCTTTTAATATTTACATATTATTTATTACCTTTAAAAGGGAAGAAGAAAACGAATAGAAAGAGGTTTATCTATCTCTTTTAAAGAGTTTCTAATAAATGCTAATCTTTACCTTTGTTTAAAATCTTATTTAATTTAATAGATTCTCTTTAAGAGAATATGGGGACATATTCCCTTCACCCTTAAGGAAGGAGAATTATATGCAAGGTATTACCACAATGGATTTATTTAAAGAAAACTTAAGAATGGATTCTCATGAGGGCACGACATGAACATATAGAAATGGAACGATGTGAACATATGGAAAACCTACCGCTGAATGATGTTTTACATAGTATTCTCATTGAGGCTGCATTGCCTAGCGTTACAATTTACTTCATTTCATCTTCACACCACTATTAATTGCGCCACACAGATTCACATACACGTTATGCTTACCTATGCCTTTGTGGATAATCTTGCTTCCACAGACACACCAATTATTAACAAAACAAGTCTTTCACTTTTCTTAAAACCGTTCTTCCTCCTACAACCCACTAAGATCACATAGCAACTAGAATTTACTAACACGCAATCTTGGAAAGGGTCGTTAATTAATTTCAAATCGGTTCCAGCTGAAAAACACTGGTGCACAAGAGTCATTGCAATTCATGAGGAGATAAGGTGGCAGGGAGTTAATGATAGAGGGAGACGTTGGAAAGAGGCTTTCTCTGTTATTGGTCTCCACGCTGCTAAAAAACAGACCAGGTACTGCCTTCCATACCAGCCCAAAGCCTGTGTATGTTCCCAATTCGGGTATCATCCATTTGTACGATCTAGGAGTTTATATTTTTCTAGACTTTTAACCCTTGTTATGATTTTCATGCAGACTTTTATTTCTTTTGAAACATCTAATCACAGTTGCTTTGCTTTCCTAAATGTTTGGAATCTACACTAATTTTGAATCTTCTTGGGCGTTATACCTCTGACACGCCCTCCCGTCCCCAGGTGACTGTACGAATGCCAACCCTTGCATGGAGGGCATATACATCTCCTACACTACAGGCCAACTATCAGTGAACCCTAGCATGAGATAACGTCATCGTATAATTCTCTCTCACTGTTATCCATCGCTATTATAAATACGTCGAAAGAACCTCTCTCTAGACTGGTTATTTTCCTCATAGAAAAAGGGGCGGCTGATATATCTATCAGGGCAGTAATCAATCTTCCATTTACATAAGAAGGAGATACTATTCTAATGATTTCACCATCCTTGAGGAGTCATGGATATCGATGAACTTCTTCCAGACACAAGATATTGCCCCAGTCTACTTGTATGTTTCTAGAGCTTCGAGTGAAGGAGGATATTATTATAACAGAGTATGGGCAATTGAATTTCCTGTTAGGTTTGATAATCTAGGGCAGAGAGGTCGGCCAACCATAGGTATCCACTGCACACAAAATAGTCTACTAAATTTTATTGCCTAATTCTACGCTGCCAACATGAAACGCTGGCCATGCAGTACGAAGCGCCTAAGTTAACTACCTACGCAAACATAGGATCATGAAAGAAGAAAAATAAATAAATGACTGCTTGACATGATCGGTCGAGGGGTCACACATATCTATTTTCCAACTGCCGTGAAAGGACAGAGTCAACTTAGCCTTACGGGTAAGATCGATATCTTCATATCTTGAGAACAAAAGCAAGAATGGGGTGCACTTTTAGTCACCTATATAGATAATTATAAAGGTTCAAAATATTATTAGCTAATAAAACTGGCACCTGAACCATGTATCCCCAATTTGATACCTTGCATTCTATTTATGCTTCAGGTCCGCAAGCTAAATTTTGTGAGTGCTAACAGTGCATCGCTCATTCCCTAGCCAGGCACTAAGTAGAGAAGTTATGAAGATATGGTGCTTCCTGAACATTAGTATGGATCGATGTGGTAAAAAAAAAATGCAAGTTTGAACAGGGAGATGCAATTGAGAGGCTACTAAATGTATGATAGGATGGGAAGGAATGCTTTAATCAGAACCACCCTCAAGTGAGCAAGGAGAATTGACACTCACAGAAGATGGTTTCCCCTCACAGAAGTTCTTACAATGGCTCGCCTAAATCTACAACTCTTAGCTTGATCTCATAGTTTAAAGATGGGGTTTCCACGTGCAGTTGCCTGTCACAGCCTATTTTGTTTTGTTTTGTTTTGTTTTTTTTTTTTTTTTTATACATATATAACCTTCTTTTCATATTTATGGCAGGTTTGATATCATTTTGCTCTATAACCTAATCACTTCTGCTATTCTACAAGACCATCAGAGGAGGTCATTGTAGCCTTACATAATGCTCATTCAAGGATCTACACCTATATTCATTTCATGGCTCCAGAAATATGTGTTATGTTTATTTTATTATCTTCATGTATTTTATTTTATTATTTCTCCTTTCTTTCTCTTCTTTTGTTTTTGTTTTTGTAGTAGCTTTTAACTGCACATATGAAAGGAGTAGTAGCTTTAGAGTATAATGCACGTAATTTGTCTCTATAGAAATCTAGAAGTATAACTGCATTGCTCATTTTATTATTGTCAGCATAAGTATGAATCACAATAATATTTAAATACACAGCATGGTCTTTTACTTATTTAATCATTTAATTTTTACAAGTATAACCATTCTCATGTTACCATTTTGTTCCATATCAGTAATATACAACGGTTAATCCTTCAGAATCCCCTACGCTTCTCATAATCGTTTTGTTTTTTTTTTTTTCTGAATATTAAGGTTATTCAGATATTACCCTAATGCCAAATAACTACAGCAGTACTATACTTATTTCCCTTTTTAATATATATTGTAATTTTAAAACATAAACAGGTACACCAATTTCAAATAAGATGCATACTGTTAACTAGGTCACTTGTAGATTTCTTTGTAAAATAGAAACACACGTTTCATTTTCCTACTGAACTAATATCAAATAGAGTATTTTATTAGACTTTCAAAGCAATATGTATACTATGTCCTTCAAAGAAATAACGTAAATATACTTTAACTCATTCGAATACAATGAATGACATAAAACTAAGCCAATCTTGCTCATCTCCATATTTCCTTATCTAAACCTCTTTACAACTTTACACATAATGGAGCGAGTAACAACACAATGCATTAGAGCTTGCTCTTTTCATGTCAACATTTAAGAAAATATTACATTCATCTCTTTAAAATTTCAATATTACTACAACATTTGAAAGAAAAATTGACTCACATACCCCTAAACAAGGTCTTGCTCTCCACCCTACCGTAATGGCATCATGGAGCCTCATGGGCTCTAGCCATACCCCCGTGCAAGAAATACATTATACACCATTGTAATTCAATGGTGAGAGCTTAGTGCTATAACAAGCTTGCTCATTATACAACACATTACTCTAATATATCCCTTAAACAATCTTACTTATGATTCAATGCATAGATCAAGCTATCTCTACCAATACTAAGAATAAGAAATGGAAAAGACTTATCTCTCTACAAGCTGCTTTCCTTTGAACTCCTATTCTTCCATCCTTGACTCTCTCCTTCTTTTCTTCACTTCACAAGTTCTCCAAAAGGAGAAGTGGGCAATGCCCAAATCTTCCATCTTCTTGAGATATATAGGAATCCTCCAAACCTACACTCTTTCCCACAAGTGCTCACACATGTGTGAGTCTTGTGCCAATTCCAAGAACTTTTGGGGAGTGGGAAGTTGAGAGTGACAAGTCACTTTTCCCAAGCCCCAACACTTTTTGAATTCGTCACATTCATGAATGTGGACTTTTGAGGGGTCTTTTCACACTCCAAGGACAAGTTCACATGTCAAAAAGGTTCCAAACCCATAGGTATAGGTCCTAGGGGTCTATTCTTGTTCAAAAACCAAGGAAATTGACTCAATAATCCCTTTTTAAAACCCACAAAAGAATCCATACGAGTTTTGATCTTGACCAAGGGTTCCAACCCCAACCAAACTCACATCACATGACCTACAATTGGATTCTACTCAACATGATCACCCAATCAATAATCAAACCTCAAACCCTTCTAAGTCAAATAGGGCTACACTTAGAACTTCCCAAAGATGTATCTGATACGATTCCAATATTTATCCATCCTCCTATTTGCATATTTGATTCCTTTAATGTTAATCCCACATCGACTCACTTAATTTCCTGCACAACATAATTAAGCACAATTAGATATAATAATAAACCACATTAATTGCAAACCGAATCTTTGTAACTTTATTCACAATTCATTTACATAGCTAATTACTCTTTCAATGCAATACGACACAACAATTATCTTATTTCAAATTCATCTTATAAGTTTGAATCTCATACCATAATTCGCATGCACATACCTCTTCATTAAGTAAAATAACAATGATATAACATAAGTAAAAATAAACTATAAGGTCATTGTTAGACAGTCGCCTTCATATCATTCGTAATATCTCTAACCATCTATTTAGGAGAAATATATAACAAATTAAGGTTGTATTAGTCACTTGCAATGAGAGGCCTTACAAAAGTAGACCAAGTGGCTTCATCTTCTTCTGCACCTCATAGGTTGCATCCTTCAAATGATAGAGTTACTATTGCATTTATCTTAAACAACTACCTCCATTTTCCAAAAATCGTTGAAGCCATTTTTAAAGCAACCATTCAAATTGCAAAAACTAAGTTTTTTTGTTACCCTCCTTGTCCCTTGCTAGTTAATGGTAAAGAATGCAAAAGAAAATGCACACGCTCTCGTGCTTATGTTTGGTTTTTTGACCGTTTCCAAATGGAAATTGAGGAATGCAACTATCACTATCTTCTACAGTTAAAGCTACAAGACCATTCAGGTAGCCTTTGGTGTATTGATTTTGATGAAGCTACCACTAGTTTGTTGCAAATTCCAGCAAAATACCTCTACACATTGCAGGACAACTCTAACTCTACAATAGATCCTGTTGTTGTTATTAAAGGCCTTGTTTGTAAACCATACATCTTTATTGCTTTGATTAGAACATAAACTTATAATTTTGAAGGCTAGCTGAAAACAATGATTGTCAAAGCAACATAAGTTGATTTCAAAGTAGAGTGTAAACCATTGCTTGCAAACATAATGAAGATATCTACTCTTGCTCCACAAAAATGCTCCACTAGCTAGCCTATGCTTTGACTACTCTTTTGCACTTCTGATCATTTCTCATAGCTTTGAATTTTAAATGTTGACTATGGGATGCTAAGACTTTTGTTTTAGAAATATGGACATAATTTATACCTATGTTTGCATCTACATATTTGCACATTTATTGACCTGCCATCTTTTTTATTAAAGCATGGTGCATCAATTTTCCTGTCATTGTTGCTTTCGAATATTTCAAATTATTTGGATGATTATATGATATATTTAAACACATTACAATTTCAAAGACAACTGAACAATTTACTTCCATATATATTTCAAATATTTTCTATACAGGCAATAGTTGACAATATATTTTAATATATATTAAATATTTTGTATATGTCTAATAATTGAGAATTTATTATCATATAGATTTGAAATATCTTGTATATGGCTAATAGTTGAAATGTATTGCTAAAGAGTTATCAAATTTGAATATAAGTAGTCTTGTTTTTTTATTCTAAAAAAAATAGTAATTGTTATATTTGCATATTAACATTCCCAATATAGAATTGCTAGTAGATTATATTTATTTGATATATTAGATGTATGTCGCTCTCCAGTGTTTCCCTGATAGTTCTTTTACAATTTTCTTATTTCTCTATAATATTTAATGGCAAATAGTGGAGCCCAACTTTACAATATATGCATGTATATGTATATATATGAATATATATGTATATATATGAATATATATGTATATATATGAATATATATGTATATATATGTATACATATGTATATGTATGTGTATAGATGTATATGTATATGTATGTACATGTATATATATGTTTCCATATATGTATATCTATCTATCTATATATATATTTATATATATATGTATTGTGGTGCAATGGTGCAACAGGAAGTAAATGCAATATTCAATGTTATAGTGTGGGAAAGTATATTGCAAAATATGCAAGAAAATATATTGATTCAGTTGCATTTCCAGAAGATTCATTCTTGCATGATGAATATGTTACACATACTGCACAATTAAATGCTCTATTCTTATCAACATCTCAATACTATATGATTCAATGCTATAATTGTATAGTGGTGATTTTTAGACAATATAGACAATACTTATACACACTACTTTAAAGTCTACTTAAAATCATAGTCTAAATAAATACACATAAACATAATATACAAACCTGTTTAGATATACATATGTATATATATATATTTTTCTAGATATATGCATATGTATATCTACCTATATATGGGTATTTTTATATATCAATTAGGGAATTGGATAAATATATATATGTGCATATGTATCTATCTATCTTTCAGGAAACTCAATACAATTTTCCTCTTTTAATGTGATATTTACTACCAAACAAGTGTTATTCTAATACCTGTTATATAATTCCTCTATTTGTTTTCAGTATCTACTATGAAACAATGTAGCTTGAATCTTATATCAATATGTTTCATGATATTATTTTTCCCTCATCTATTTCAAGCTTTACACATACTGCACGATTAAATGTTGGCTTCTCAAGAAATAGCAACTTCAAACAAATAACCTATCAACTAAAGATATAAAGTTGAACAAATAAAAGAGAATGCAACTATCATTATCTTTTGCGGTTAAATTTGCAAGCCCATTCAACCAACTGTTACATACATTACTTGTGTTGTGTGAATATTTTTTATGTTATTCTTTCCTTTATTGTCCATTCTTCTATATATTCCATTTACCCATCTTCTTCTAACCATCTGCAAATCCAATTATGCTTTTTCTTTACTAGGATATCTATTTTCTGTGTACTTCTTAACCCATAAAAATAGTACAATGTTATAGAATTTGGTTCAAAACACCCATCTTTCCACAAGTTCCTTTTCACTGTGGTGTATGGTAAGACTCCATGGGATTTTCCATGGACCTTAACTCCTTTGGATTGGGGGTTTGGCTAGAGCCCATGAGGCTTCATGATTGCAATATGGTAGGGAAGAAAACATGCATCGATTTATGTGGTTATGAATAGCAACCAAATGCCGCTCTCATGTGCTTCTGAGAAGACAAAAAAATTGTTGATAGCATCACACTGTTTATCCCCAGAAGCACATGCAAGTGGTGTTTGTTGCTCCATTCCACTAAACCATTTGAACTGTCATGGTTGGCTTGGTTTTCATTTTGTATGTGATTACATTTTCTGCCTTCAAATCCCATGAATCCAATCATTGTACTTGTCATTGTTTCCACAACTCTCTTTTAGACTTCTCCAATAGATTACTTATAGATAATTCCTTACCAAGATATGGTGCATTCAAAATATTCCACTTTATCTATTTCTATTTACAGTGAATAGTGCTAACCTCTTTTATTCTATATGTATATTATGTTTTTTTAGATTATTGCAGAAATATAATATGCATTCAAGAAAATTAGTGTGTTGTGCACTCTCTATTTCAAATTCTTTCCTGCTCCTGTGAGTTAGTCCAATGCATCTCATAGTTCTTGAATACAATCAACAATGTTTGTAAGTACGACACTCTCCCACTATCAATAGATAGATTTGGTTGCCTAACTATTAAAATTATTCATTGTTTTTAGCCTCACATTGTATATATTAATTTTACATGTGCATACTTACTTTTTATCCTTTCTTCTTGATTTTCCATGCTTGTCCACTAACATACCCTTATATTGCATTTGTAGGAACTAGGCTTAACCATGCAAATGGATTCAAAAACCATATGTATCAATAGCCAATCTATATAGCAATTGACGTGTCAATTTGTTGACTATTTTTACTACATTCTTCCTTACATTGCAGTTGTATTTTTAATATAGGTAGATTTAAACTTCCATTATGAACTTAGATGGAACTTTTTACTTATTGTGCATTGTTCTATATATTGCTTTTATCTATCTTCTTGTAGTGTCCTTCAAACCCCATTATGCTAATTGTTTCGTAGGATATCTACTTTCAATGAGCTTCTTAGGCCAAAAGAAAACACTACAATGTTACAGAATTTGATTTAAAATAGTTGTCCTTCACCAAGCCTATTTTTGTCTGGTATAGGATAATTGTCCATGGGATTGTACATGGACCTTGACTCCTTTTTTTTCTCACGAGTTTGGCTAGATCCCACAAGGCTTCATGATGCCAATATGGAAGGGAGGACAATGAGTGTTGGGTTATGTGGTTGTCAATAGCAACAAAACCCTGCTCTCATCTACTTCGGCTCGAATAAACAATCTGTTGATACCATCACATTGTTTATCCCCGAAAGCACATGAGAATGGTGTTTATTGCTCCTTTCAACTAAACCATTTACAATGTCATGGTTGAGTTGGTTTTCACTTTGTATGTGACTATTTTTTATTTCCTTCAAATCCCATCACACCCATCGTTGCATTTCTCATTGTTTCCACAACTCTCCTTTTAAATTCTCCAATAGATTGCTTATAGAAAATCCCTTGCCAAGATGCCATGCATTCAAAATATTCCACTTTACCTATTTCTATTTTCAACAAGTGGTGCTAACCTATTTTATTGTATATGTATATTATTTTGTTTGTATTCCGCCAAAAGTATAATACACATTGAAGAAAATTACTATATTGTGCACTCTCTATCTCAAATTCTTTCATGCCCTTACGACTTTCTCCACTGCACCTCATCCTCATTGAAGATGATCAACAATGTATGCACGACACTTTCCCATTGTCAATACATAACTCCAGGTAACTAGTTATAAAAAATATTCATTATTTTTAGCCTCACATTGTAAATATTAATTTTACTTGTATACTTTCTTTTTATCCTTCCTTTTTGATTTTTCTTCCTTGTCCACTAACATACCCTTATATTCCATTTGTAGGAACTAGGTTTAAGCATGCAAAGGGATTCAAAACTAGGATACGTTCTTGCTTTCAAGTTGCAACATCAATGAAAACACAATAATATCAGATATTATATATGGAAACACTTGATTTTTCCCAAGATTTCTATTGTCTGATGTATGATGGAATTGCACGAGATCTCCTGTGCATGTTTTATCCTTTTCTTGCTCAGGGGTTTGGCTAGAGTCCATGGGGCTCCATGATGCCAATATGGTAGGGAGGAAAACAAGCATAGGGTTTGTGGTTCTACATATCATGTCATATATTTTTTCTTACATACATACATCTATGCACAGATTCTTGTATAGATTTAGTATCATGTTATTCATGTTGCTTCAAAACAAGGTGTACCTTCTAATTCAAGTAAAATAATAATGTATGATGAATCTCCATGATATCTGTTGTTACATATATACATGTGTACACAAATCGTTGTAATTCAATTAAAATTACAATACAAAGTATGTGTTTCCTTTTATCGCATTCACAAAATTACAAAGAAGATAGTATTTATAACATCTTTCCTATTTGGAAAACTCATTTTCCATGAACGTTGTAACTAATAAAAACAATAACAAAATAACTTTTTAAAAGGATACTTTTTTCCCCAATCTTACTAATACAAGACATAACTATACTAATGGGACCACTTTTCCAAAATCACTCTTGTTAATTCAATCTTAGCGATAAAACACATGACTAATAAGTCTTTAAAAAAGAAAAATCCTTTTAATAAATTTAAAACCATTCCTTCAACATGGCATATAATTTTATTCTAGAATTTAATAGCCAATTTCCAACTAATGGATTTTCATTCCAAAACACAAAAATGATTTACCCATGTCATGCAAATAGTTCTTCACATTAGATTTGAGTTTATAATACTTTACTATACTCATATTCAATGAATATATATATGAAAAATAATCTTTGTGTGAAAATTATTTCATTTATAACCTTCAATTGCACATAGAGTTCAAATTAATAACATCTTCCTTCTAATGTTATTGTTTCTAATATCCTTTTTATTTGTTCAATTTATCTGTTTGAAGTTTTCAACAGGTTCTCTGTCGACTTAACTATGGAGAGGATCTGTCATGCAATAGTTCTTTTACAAATTCCCTATTGTGCACAAATCGTTGTATCAATTTGGTAACATATTTCTCATGTTCCCTAAAAACAATGTGTACCTTCTAATTATTCAATTAAAATTACACTACAGAGTATGTGTTTCCTTTCAACACATTCATAAAATTACAAAGTAAATACTATTTGTAACATCTTTCCTTTTTCGAAAACTCATTTATCATGACCATTATAACTAATAAAAACAATAAAAAAATAACTTTTTAAAAGAATACTTTTCCCCTACTAATGGGACCACTTTTTAAAAAGAACTCCTGTTAATTGAATCTCAGCAATAAAACACATGACTAATAAGTCTTTAAAAAAGCAAAAACCTTTAATAAATTTAAAACCATTCTTTCAACATGACATATAATTTTATTCTAGAGTTTGATAGCCAATTTTGAACTGATGGATTTTCATTCCAAAACATGTCGTGCAAATAGTTCTTCATGTGAGATTTGAGTTTATAATACTTTACTATACTCATATTGAATCAATATATATAGGAAAAATAAGTTTTATGTGAAATTTATTTCATTTATAACCTTCAATTGTACATTGAGTTCAAATTCACAACATCCACCTTCCAATATGAACTAACTTCACATTGTTTCATATTGGCTCTTTACCCCCCGATTACACCCTATAAAAAAAATTCACACTTGACCAATAGCCATTCGTGGTTCACCCTATCAGCTGATCGTTGCATGCCTGTGCATGCGATTGCTAGTAATAATTATTTTTTGTGTCTTTGGTGCTGGATAAATGTTGATACTCTTGGAATTTAATTTCTTAAATTTTTTTATTTCAAATTTGAAGTAAAATATAAGAGTCTTTTTTAACACACTCACACCATTACATTGCACATCTGACAATAATAATAATAATTGTTTATGTGCATCGTGCTAGATAAATGTTGATACACTTGCAATTTAATGTATTCCTCAATTTTTTTTATTAGCGTCTTCTCAATTTATTAGACACTCATCTTGTTGTTTGTGTGAATTGTGCTAGATGAATGTTGATACTTATGGAATTTAACGTTTTCTCAATATTTTTTTAGTCATTAGTGGTTTATAATATTTAAAAGTTTGAGACAATAATTTTGTTAATATATTTCTTATATTAGCTATAAATTAGAAGCACAAAGTATAAATTAACTTAGAATAGCATAGATATTTGCACTATATACTAAATAGATGGTTTGTGATGCAAAGGGTACTCTCCTCTCTCTAGAAAACACAAATCAACAACCAAATTTCCATAAAATTTTACACTTTTTTCAAATTACACGATTCCATGATTTCACAACCAACAAACTAGGAGACTTGACACTTTGTTTAGTTGATGCCTTGTAACCACTTTTGGAGCATAATCAAGGATTGGTCACTCTGTTGGAGAGGGACCCAAAGATATAGCCATATTGGCAAACTCCATTATCAACTCATTTTTTCTTCTCTCTTCTATCTCTCTTTTGTTCAGTTTGCCACTTTATTATTGTTGTGCTTATCTAAGCATTTCAATTACATTTTTAAGACCTACAAATTAATCATTGTAATTGTTAAGAATACATGTACAATTGTCATAGATCCTAATAATAGTTCAAGTTGGTATCAGAGCTTTGTTTGGATAGTATTGTAGAAGTGGATGTTAATGCGATCTAGGAGCCAACAAGGTGAAGGCATGCTTACATAATTCAATCTTGAGAATGATAAATGAAGAAATTTTCCATCATCGAAGATGGAAGAAATAGAAGCTAGGAAAAGTTTTGAGCTTGATGAGAAAAGCTTTCAACGAGCCTTTCTTGAGATGAAGGCTATGGTAGAAGAGCTTTATCAGGAAAACCAACAATCGAAGTAGCATGAAAAAGGAGGAATGCCAAAGCAAGAAAAGTGCGAGGATGATGAAGATCGGAAGGACAAAGGAAAAAGAGAAGAAGGTGATGGAGAGTCTCCAAAACCTCCTCCATCTCTGTATTCTTAATCTTCTCCATCTTCTTCTGATTCTACTTCTTTTGTTAATCCTTTCAAAAGTACACATAAGCCTATAATAAAATTGGATGTAAAATTTGAACTACCTGAATATTGTGGAGAGTTAAATGTTGAGAAATTAGATTATTGGGATCAACAAGTAGAAGTATACTATAGGATTCAAGGCCTTTTAAACGATGCTTCTAAAATTCAATTAGCTACTCTTCGGTTGGGAGGAATTACTCTCACGTAGTGGGAGAGAAAAACTCAAGGAGAAATTGTTCGTCATTGTAATGTAAATTTAAGTTGGATGGATTTTAAAGTTTCCCTTAAAAATGTTTTTATCCCTTAGTCCATATGCAATAGTTAACTATGAACTAGCAAACTTTTAGGTAGGGGAAGGGTCAATCTGTCCAAGACAATACTCATGAATTTTGGAAGCGGGCTATTGCACTTAATTTTCCATTATACATCCATGGCACATTGCTCAAGTATATAGGTGGTCTTCATTCTTACTTAAGGCATACCATTTTGGTTTTAAATGCTAATAATTTGGATGAAGTATGTGTACAAGCCACACATTTGGAGTTAAGAGGTAAGAATACTTTCAATGAAAAGTCTGACAAGAAGCCATCTAAGCCAGAAGGTAAATCCAAAGGTAAAGAGAAGGGAAAAAATATATCAACCATCAAGAAGGAGGGTGATAAGCCAACATGCTCCCATTGTAAGGAGGGGCATGATAACTAAAAGTGTTGGAAGCTACATCTGAAACTAAGGCTGAAGAAATATGGAGGAAATAAAAGCAAACAAAAGACTGCTGCTATTGTAGAACAAGATCTTGGATCTAACTCCAGGGATGAGACAAAGATTGTTGCTGCCGGGATCCAAGGTAAAGGAAAAGGTATATCTCTTTGTTTTGATACAATTTTTTTAAATGCAAGTGCAAGTGCAAGTAAATAATCTTCTCCACCTAAGATTGATAAGCATTGAAATAAATTATTTCACATTCGAGCTGTAACAAAGCATACTAAGGTTGATACTTTTTTTGATATGTTATCTCAAGTAAATTTAATATCTGAAGAACTTGTTAAGAAACTTAACTTTGCTACAACACCTCATCCAAAGCCATATCCACTTGGATGGGTTTGCAATGATGCACAATTACAGGTAATGAAGCAATGTAAGTTAATATTTTATATCACTGCAAACTTTATAGATAAGGTAGAAGTTGATGTGGTTCCTTTAGATATTTATGGTCTTGTACTAGGGAGTCCCTATCCTTATGAGGAAAAGGAAATATTTTATACGTTGGAAAATAAATATCACCTTTTTAAGGATGGTAAAGAGTTCATTAAACAGGCACATAAGATTAAGACTAATCTAACATTGGTGAAAACTGGTCAAATGAAGAGGTTAGTCAATGCTAGTAAGAACTTTGTATTGATGATTATAAAAGCTAAAGGAGATGATAAATCAGAGGCATTCAAAGTGTGTGATCTAGAGCATAAAGTTGAATTGGTCAAAGTAGTTTTCGTCTATGATGACTTATTTCAAGAGTTGAAGGGATTGCCACCAAAGAGAGAGATATGCAACATGAAATCCAGTTGCAATAAGATGTTCCACTTCCAAAAATTGGCATGTACCATTTATTAGTTATGTAGAATGGGGAAATCAAGAAGTAGGTTCAGGAGTTGGTTGAGAAAGGATTTATTCATTTGAGTACCTCTCCTTGTGGTTCTCCAATTGTGTTGGTGCCAAAGAAGGACGAGTCATGGAGAATGTGCATCGACTATAGATCCCTGAACAATATAACAATAAAGAACACCCATATCCTCTTCCTTGAATAGATGATTTACTTGATCAATTGAAACATGTATTTCATTTCACTAAGTTAGACTTGCATAGTGGATATCACCAGATAAGAATTAGAGATAATGATATATGGAAAGCTGTATTCAAGACAAAACATGGACTGCATGAATGGTTGGTCAGGCCCTTTGGGATTTTTAATGCACCAGCTATCTTTATGAGAGTCATGAATTATTTCTTTCATCCTTTCATTAATGAGTTTTTCATAGTTTATTTAGATGATATACTTGTATTTAGTTGAATTTCTGAAGAGCATGTAATGCATGTAAAGAAAGTTTTTGATGTTTTGAGAAAATATTTTTTTTTGTAAAGATGTTGAAATATGAATTTGCTAAGACATCCTTAGTATACTTAGGCTATGTCGTAAGAGCTGGTCAATTGAAAGTAGACCTTGCGAAGGTTGAAGTTATTGTAAAATGGCCTAAGCTAAGTACAGTCATAGAAGTTAGAGGTTTCTTAGGTGCAGTTCAATACTAGAAGAAGTTCATCAGCAACTTCTCCTACATTGCATCACCATTACACATGTTAACCAATAAAAAGACAAATTTCTAGTGAGGAGGTCTACAACAAAATGCCTTCGACACTTTGATGGAAAAGTTGAGCACCACACTAGTTTTGGCTTTACCATATCTACAATAACCATTTGAGATCGAGATAGATGGAAGTGGGTTTTCCATGGGAGCAGTACTCATGCAAGGAGGTAAACCAATTTTCTATCACTCTGGAACCTTTATAGCCACAGTAATTAACTATCCTACTTATGATAAGAAAGTTTTGTATGCATTAGTTCAGAGTGTTAAAAAATGGAAACACTACTTAATAGGTAAAGAAACTATAATCCACACTGATCAGCAGCCACTTCAATACTTTCACTCACAATCCAAACTACAACAAAGTAGGCACTTTAGGTGGATGGGTTTTCTTTAACAGATTCATTTGGTTATTAAGTATAAAAAAGGTGTCCACAATAAAGTAGTAGATATGTTGTCTAAGCCTCCCATTATGAATGCTATGGTTATCCTTCAAGGTAGTTCTATGGTACATGAAAGTTTTAAGGAATAATACACCAAGGACAAATACTTTAAGGATATTTATTTAACTCTAATTGTAGGCAAACATGCAGAAGAGAAAGATTACTATTTGCAGGATAAATTTTTGTATCATTTAGGAAAGTTATGTATTCCAAAAGGTGAACAAGCACAAGTAATCAGAGAAGCACATGTCATTGATTTCTAGACACTTTGGGGTAAGAGAAACAATTGTATAACTACAAAAATACTGCTATTGGCCTCATATGCAAGAAATTGTATCCAATTACATTAAAGGATGTGTAATGTGTGCAAAAACAAGCCTAGCAATAGGAAGTTGGGATTGTATACTCCTATAGGAAGTTGGGATTGTATACTCCACTTCCTTATTAGGTATGCATGTGAAGCATAGTGGACACTGTAAATGGAAATTTCAAGAGGTCAATGAGTGGGAACAGGACATGGCAACAAGGGGCAGGAGAAGGGGTGGAGTCTTTTGATTGTTGGAGCATAAATAGCATAATGGAGTACATTAAAGATGGGCAGAAGTAGGAGAATATGTTGCTGGTAGTGCCTAAGGGAAGGAATGGTGCATGCCTTAGCAATGAAGCACAGATGAAGAGAAAACCCTATTGCATCTTTGAGGACTATCTGGTAGAGAAATGCCTTAAAAAAATGGAGAGAGCCTATAATTTTGGGGATAATGATCAGATCTTACAAATATATGGCTTCACTCACAAGAATATTAGTAGCTGAAAGGTCAAGTAGATGTGCAACTAGAATGATAAGCCACTGGAAGTCAAAGAAAAGCTTGGAAATGAGGCATAGATAAGCTAGGAGTTGGAATCATGTAGGAAGGATAGCATAGGCTTCAGGACACAGTTCCATGAGGAGTCAAAGACAATACAAGTTCAAGTGGACTATCTGTATGTGTAGTCCAATGTCATCTTCCCTCTTGACTACACACCCTTCTACACTCTCCTAGCCAACAAAGAGGTTGTCGACTCCAACATGCTGCTTCACTACACCAATATCTTCAATCCTCACCAACACCTTCAATTTGCAAAGAGTGAAAATAAATTGAGCAGAATATAGATAATCATAAGAAAAATTCACTCAATGACACAGAAGTCCAAGTCACGAGCTTCTAGTGGATGATACTTTGGAAGAGAAAAATACAAAAGTTACTTATGGCCTGGAAATATCTCATACTACTCTAATACCATGTGAACACTTGAAAAAATGAGAGATTGCAAACAAGTACAAAGTGAACACAATTGCATACAAGCTTACCTATGTATTAGATAGTCTAGGATATACATATAAAGGAGATTAACCAAGCATGAGGTGTGGAAGACCATCAAAACCTCTCTTGAATACCAAATAACCAAGCATGAGGTGTGAAAAACATTGACACCTCTCTATAGTCCAAACCAACTGGATAACAAGTGTCAAGGATGCCAAGGAGGTGGATAGCTCCATAATGGCTGCCTAAGTAGGCTTAGGTTAGCCTAGGTTTATGCAAAGATAATATATAATAACACATTTGATTCAAACCATTACTCTTGTTCATGCTTGAATTAAAAAAAATCATCTAGTAAATGGCATGATATTTATTGGAAGTCCTAAATTATTGAAGAATGATTATATTACAATAATGAAGGAAAAATAGTATGTTCTACTAAAACATAGGAATATTGAATAATAAACAAGAATTTAGAGAAGGCTAGATGAATAATGAAAATGAAAAAATATCATGTTATTATGTTTTTTAAAAAAGTTATTAATCCTACATTGATACCAATCTTAGACAAATGATTGCAATACAACAAATGAACAAGAATTGGACAACCAGAAAAATATTCAATGAAAGCTATTATCATTTAATAAAAATGTACATATTTAACAAAATTATAATGATTGCTTAGTTTATAATCTATATGGATGTTCAAAATCTACTATATCTATGAATTAAAATATATTAAATTTTATCCTATTACTTCAAGGATTATGTATATTGTTATTGCATGTTAGATGGTGGAATTTTTCTTCAAAATTGGTTTCTCCACATGTATCTAATGTTACATATTTTATTATGATGTATTTTTAGTTTTATATTCTTTATACATTTCCATTCCATTACCAAATACATTAACACCAATATATATGCAATTCTTTTGATATTATTGTTATAATAATTTATTCTCAATTCAAAATTATAGTTTAGCATCAATAAAACTTTCCTAACTCAAAATGATATTAGAATAATTTAAATATTTGACTAAATAATCTCCTTCATTCAATTTTAAGGAATTCATTCTTTTCAATAAATTTTGTTTATAAGACCCTTCATTTCCTAAATATCTTCCTATTCTCTTCCACAACTAAGTGTAGAAAAATCCTTTGAGATATTTAAGAGAATAAAATATCAAGGTACAATATTTTACCATTTTATCATATTTTTACATTTTGCACTTGGTATCCCTTCAAGAGTTTCATTTTCTATCATATATATTCAGTAATCTCTTTTCTTGAAGAGATTTTCAATTTTTAGTTCTCATAGCCTATATGTAGAGCTATTGAATTGATCAATATCTAATAATGATGTTATTTCTATGAATTCTTTAACCACACATAGATTTAACAATTAATAGAACAACAATATTCCTAGTAAAATTAAGAAATACAAAATATTGCAAGAAAGGTGAGCCCTTCTAAACTAATGTCATAGCTATAATATTCAGTTTAAAAAACAAGGAAAAATAACACAATGGAAATAAAAAATATAGAGTTGAATCCAATTAAGATGTGATTTAGCCAATAAACCTTGTCAAAAAAATAATGAATAAGAAATTTGAAATTAAAAAAATCCTAAAATATATAAACCTTAATGGTAGATATATATTCATTATTTTAGAAAGAAAAATCCACCACCAAAGAGATATCAAGAATTTATTAATCTTAGGAACAATATTACACCAATATAATCCACTTTATCTTCTTCATCCAATTAATATTCTAATATTCTAGCAATAGCTCACCTATCTAACAATATTATTTTTCTCTCATTGTAAACCTTAATGCATGTGTAGATATTATAGGCAAATAAAAGAAATAGTTTTACAATACCATGTGAAACCAAGAAAGAAACACAAGCAACACCCAAAAATGACCAAGAGACACCCTAGTATTTTTTAGGGGTGGATCTATGGGCTCTAACTTTTTTCTACTAATTTTCCCTCTCCAAAACCCCTTTAGTGGGGCATGGCTTTGTCCCAAAATTTTTAATGGAAAATATATTAGTCCTCACAAATGTCCAAGTACATAGTCATTATACATAATATTACACTAGATCCTAAAAACACACCATAATAGAATTGATCTATTCAAAAAGTAAACACTTCAACCACTTTGCTTAAACATCACTTGGTTTAATGGTAAAATAGTTACTATTAATTTTACACCTCATTTACACAAAAATTGGTAAATAATTATTTTAATTTTATTTAAAAAAAAATAATTTTGCACATTCAATGAGTAATGTTTAAGAATATTCCACTTCAACCATCATTTAGTATTTAGTATGACCATCCACCATTATTAGCTAAGGAGTTAAGGATGTAGAAAGACCATACACATCCTAATTCTATAATACATAATGAGATCTAGACACAACATATATCATTTCATCATTATTTAGAAGAAAATTGATCACTTTTACATATTTTTTAACATAAAGAATCTCTTGTTTTAGAAATGTAGAATGTAAGGAAATAATTTGGTCTAAATTTTTTATTGGAATGAATCTCCCACAATTTCCGAACTAAATATGACTAGTTATTAACCATATCCTCCACTAGCATCAATAATAACCTTGATGTTTTTAATGGAGCTCATATAAACTAAAATAAAATTTGATAGTAATAATGGGACAAAATCACAAGGGACAAGCCTTAGAAATCTCTAAAATAGTTCCTAGTGATGAAATAACTCATCTTTGATGAAATTTTTTTCCACTAAAATCACTCATGCTAGTGAGAATTAGATCCAATAAATTTTATAGGAGCATGGATGCAATATCTGATTTAAACTTGTTTCTTACGTTAGGTATCAAGTAGTCCACCTCTAGATAAATTTTGTATGAAAATTATATTCCCTTTACTTTGGATAATAAAAACCTTTCCTCACTGAATATCCATAATTTTCCCTTAAAATGGAATTTTCTTCTTCTTAAAAAATTGAAATAATATCAAATAAAAAATTTTAAAAAAGAAAGAAAGCTAAAAATGTAGTGCAAGATTAAGTGATTAAATTTTTTCTTTGTAACTCCTTATAAACTTCTCATGTCATCTCACAATGAAGTAGAGTTCTATTTCTATAGGGAACATGTACAAGGGTGGAGAGGGTTCAAATATCCATAATGACATCCCAATTCAAGGTGATTAGAAAAATTTAGTACTAAGGAGAGATGACACCATATATATAAAACTTGCCACATAAGAATGAAGGATATGGAATTGAGATTGTAAGTGTAAGAAGTATTGATATGAAACCAATTCCTAGCCCCATCAACTAACTCCAATACACCAAATCCACCTTTCGATATGGAGTACATCCTGAAAGACAAATGATACAACACTCATCCAACTATCAACACATAAAATAGACAGAAGGGATTAGTGAACCAATAATAAAATAAGGGGAGTGTTTGTAACCTCATTTGCTTCTTGAAATCAATATAAATAAGAAATTTTTTAAGAAATATAGAAAGGGTAAAAATAACATCTAAATGTTTTTAAATTTTTAAATTGGAGATCTCCTCCTTTTGAATTCATTCAAAATGATAACTGAAACAACTTCTAAAAAATGTTTCATATAGCCAAATATTATAGATAGCTTGAATATGAGAAGAATTGTATG
>VDFB02323084.1:0-26044 GCA_007258455.2 Sequoia sempervirens | reverse complement strand
TATTTCAAGTCTTTTGGGATGATTATTGCAAAAGAATCATGAAAAAAATACTTTGTATGCAAGAATTATGAGCATTTAAAAGTTTAAAAATCAAGGAGGAACTTCAAATTATTATAATTAATTTTTGGTTCATAATATATCAATATTATCTTGTCCATTGTGTATATCTTTGAATCACCTTTCCAACGCCTGAGACACTAGTAAAAAATCAAAATTTTGATAAGTAACACAAAAGTTATGCCCACTTTATTAAAGTATTTTTGTTGGGATTTTCAAAATGGATATTTGTTTTTCTTGCAAAACAAATATCCATTTTCAAAACATAAAATTGATTAAAATACTTGTAGGAAACATATATCCTTTTTTCTTTTCAAAATGGATATCTATTTTAAAAACATAAAATTGACAAAAATACTTGTGGGAAATGAATATTCATTATTAATAGATATTTGTTACTAACAGATATCCATTTTGGTTTGGTATTACCAAACACAAATCAAATTTTATCTGACCCATAAATAAATCAAATTTGTGTTTCACGATTTTGGCTAAGTAAAGACACATTTTTTCATGTTGCCACTATTTGGCCCATCATGTTCCTACAAAAAATCACAAAAAAAAAAAAGACTTTGTATGGAAGATTTATGAGAATTTAAAATTTTAAAAAATGAAAGAGGAACTTCAAATTATTATAATTATTGTTTTGTGCATAATCTATCAAAATTATCTTATACATTTTGTAGATCTCTGAATCACCTTTCCAACACCTATAAGAAATCAAAATTTTGATAATTAACACAGAAGTTATGATCATTTTATTGAAGTGTGTTTTTTGGGATCTTCAAAATGGATATCCATTTTTCTTTTCAAAACAGATATCCATTTTGAAAACATAAAATTTTATTGCAAAAAAATCATGAAAAAAAGACTTTTATGCAAGAGTTATGAGCATTTAAAATCTTATAAATGGAGGAACTTCAAATGATTATTAATAGTTTTTGGCACATAATCTATCAAAATTATCTTATCCATTATGTAGATCTTTGAATCATCTTTCCAACACTTGTAAAATATCAAAATTTTGATACAAAAGTTATGGCCATTTTATTGAAGTGTACTTTTTTGGGCTTTTCAATGGGACTATTTGTTTTGAAAACATAAAATTGATGAAAATACTTGTAGGAAATGGATATTTGTTTTTCTTTTCAAAACAATATCCATTTTGAAAACATAAAATTGACAAACATACTTGTCAAAAATAGATATCCGTTATTAATGGATATTTGTTACTAATGGATATCCTTTATTAATAGATATTCATTACTAATGGCTATCCATTTTGGTTTGGTATTACCAAACCCAAATCAAATTTTATTGGCCCATAAAAAAATCAAATTTGTGTTTCATGATTTTGGCTGAGTAAAAATGCATTTTTTTTTCTTATTGCTACTATTTGGCCCATCATGATCTTGCACTCACCCTTGTCAGTACCCTCAAATTGTGATCCATGAACTCTAGTTTTATTTCAAGTTATCTTCCATCACTATTCATTCTTCTAGCAAATACTTATATCATATGTAGTGAGTTATTCATCTAGGTGACTTGTGATCATTGTCATTGACACAAAAACACATAAAGAAACCATGTATGTTGTATCACACATTATTGCCATAATATCATCACATGTAAGTCAGCATATATGTTGTACCATGAAACTTAAAAATTTATTGTAGTTCACATAATATATACTATCTAGATAAAATCCTCAAGTACAATGATTATATGTATAGGTAAATATCACCCTGTGGACATTGATTTTGGGTGTCCAAGGGTTCTCTAGCACTTCTAGGGTTTTTCACCTAAAAGGAGAGAAATGGACCCAAAATGCTAATGTCTACACTCAAATTCAATGCAAAGAGGAATTTAATATGCCTAGATATGATGTATAAATTCAACTAACTAAAAAATAAAGATGATTGTTAATGCAAAACCTAAGAAATGTAAGTTGTTTGAAAACATAGTGTTGTATGCAAACATGTGAGAAATGCAAACAAAACTAGACAAAAAGTTATGAAATAGAATGTGTGCACCTAGAGACTGAAAAAGGATGGAATAAAGGTCTAGAATCCTAATAAAACTAATGTAGAAGCTACCAAGGACACTTGTGCCAATTTAGGCGACTTAGTCCCAAATCTGGAAAAACTGCTCTGGAGCTTGTTTTGACCAAATGGGTGTCTAAATTTGCAAAAATCACTTAAAGGAATGTACAATGGGACTAATTCACCATCAGTGGTGACTTAGTCCACTTTTGTATTTTTGAAAATTTGAAAGGGAGATGGAAGACCTCGGTCTGCACTTTGATTCCTTATAGGTGTCCACTTCTAAAACTTTGATTTTTGGGCCTAAAAGTGACTTTTATTGGATATTTTGGCTTTGCAAAAAAGAATATGTCTTTAATGAGTCTTCAACCTAATATTCAATGATTTCCAAGTCTTCAAGATGCCTAAATCTGCAAACACACAATGAAAGAGAAAGAAATGTTGAATGTTAGGAAATGGGGGTTTTCTTTGGTCAAACCCCTTTTTAGCTAATTCAACCAAAATGGAGAAATAATGTAATGAAGCATGAAAAAATGAAGTTAGATTCTTTCCATGGTAATTGATCTTGATTTTTTGCAGCAAAAGATGAAGATTTTTCCCTTGAATGTATTAAAATGTTATCTTGATGACTTAGAATGCCAAAACCCTAACTTGCTTGACTTGAAAACATGATGAATGACGAATGGATGATGATGAGTTATGAATTAGGGTTTAGAGTCTTGTATTTATAGGAAATTCACCTAATTTTCCCATTAATTGGATCCCCAAGGCCGACATGAAGGAAAAATAAACTTAAATTCCAAATTTTCCTGCTTAAACCTCAAAAATGACCCAAATTCAACTAAGTCGCCATGCTGGGCGACTTAGTCCCACCTGGCATGGACTCATTTTCCCAGATGGGTGACTTAGTCCCAGAGGGGCCCTTTTTCTAGTTGGATTGTTGGGGAATGAATATTTTCAATTCTTATGTTGATTTCATCAAGTATTTGACCAAATTATGCCTTGGGATGCACAATATGTAGCCATAGAGGCCTATTAATGATGATGTAAAGGGTAATTATGGCTTGGGACACAAAATTCAATGTGAAAGTGTGATTAAATACACTTTACAACACTAAAATGAGGTCCACTTAGCCTAGAAAGTCACAATATCCAATGTGAATGTGTAGGACACATTACAACACTAGATTAAAGTAAAATTCAATTTACAAGCATTCTAGATTAATGTGAGGATGTGTTTAAATATATTTTTCAATGTTGTATTAGGAGAAAGATGGGTCCATTATGTCTAGAGAGGCATGAAGATATTTTTCAACACTTTACAACACCTTCACAACACATCATTAAATGTAATTTATTTAGTTTGCAAGGGTCCAAGACCTAATTTGGATGTGTAAAACACCTCACAACACTAAATCAAGGCCCTATTAATTCCAATTTTTCATTAATTATTCCCATATCAAGCAAGGTATACACTTTTTGGCGACACACACCCAAATCCCAACATTCTCTTACATTATGTTTATTACAAGAGAGTGTGATATTCCACCCAAGAGATTAACCTAATGCTCAAGAAAATTTTGGATAATCCCAACCCATCCCTACACCATAAGAACTTAACAATACTAATATGTTTTATCAAAATATTTGAGTATTCATTTTCTCCATCTAGACTTTGTTAGTCTAAACCATCTCCCACAAATTGATACTAAACACTAATACACATATTTCTAACATGGTAAATAGTATTCCTAGCTAGATAAATTACACTTTGTGAATCACATTTCATCATTGTATTCTTTTTAGAACTAATATAATCACTCAACCTATAAAAATACATTACTTCTTTTTAAATTGATGATAGAGCATAGCTAGGACCAAAGGGATTATAAAATGATTGAGGAATATACCTTGTAATTTACCCAAGTCATGATGAAGTTAGTTGACAAACTAAGATATTAATTATATGTCTCTTTTACAAGAGTACAATGGAACAACCTACACACTAAATATTCATGTTGGAATTGATTTCTAACATAGGCACATGTTTGAAAGATTGGATGTGTTCTTCAACTATCCTATAAGGATCTCCAAAGGTGAACGTAGGACATAACTTGTCAAGGTTTTTGAGAAAATCATGAACACCTCTAGGAAAACTAGGAGGGGAATTTCATGCTCCTAATCAATCCATATAAACCCTTGATCATGGAGAAGTGCTAGTTACTTTAGGATACATAGATGATCTAAATATCCCTTTTAAGCACTCATTTTTTTATGTTGATCTTGACAAATTAATTCAAAGTCTCCTTCAATAAACCTTAATTTGGTCACAATTCTTTTTCATTCCATCTTGTATTACTGATGCAAATCCAAGGCCCTCCTTCTAGCACCAATTTATTGATCATTTTTTAATACATTACTCAACGAGGTGAAATATAAGGTGTACTTCACCTCTTCTAAAGTGAATCAACATTCCAAATAAAGATAAATTTACCTGAGGTCTTTATAATTAGGTCTTGGTTGTTTTTAAGATAACTCGAGGACATATCTCTTGTTGTTCTAATAAAGAGGCCTATATTGATATACCTCTAGCTCAAATTGGATTAAATATTTCTAAATCTCAGCAATACTTTCACATCTAATCTAGATATGCAAAAATTGTAGAAAGTATTTTGATTTAAAACTCAATAATGAATTTTAAACATACAATCTTAAAAATCCTAACTTTATGCCCAATTGCAATTTTTAAATTTCTCAAATCTAACCTAAACTACTCATTTATTAATTACAATAGAACATAAGGGTGAGAAGTGAAAGAGTTAAAAAGAACTAAAATTTATTCTTCATATTTTATTACATCAAGTGGTGATTAGATAGATCTACATAAAACAAACTTTCTTTTCTCATTTTGGAAATCTATAATATCACACAAGAAGGTGCAATCTTCAAAGTAATAAACCAAATATGAAATAAATCCACATCAATCATCTAACTCTTGGTATAGATCATAAAGTTACTCCCACAAATGATGTCAATAGAGTATTCAATTTGATCAAATAGAGAATTTTACCAATAGAAAAACACTAATAATATAAAACACACTATAAATCAACCACATATTCATAAACATGCATTCATAAAATAATGGAAGTACTCTTAACTATTGAAAACCATGAGAGAAACCAACTCCAAATAAAGTTAGAAAATAGTATTATATTAATATTCAAAATTTTCCAATAGTTTTCAACTTTGTTTGGGTAAGTGCAAGCTAATGGGTCCACTTTTAGTGGAAGTGTTGGACTTGGAAAATTTCCCAATAGGAATGAGTACCCGTTCTATAAAAAATGGGTACATATTCAAGATCGAGCTCTTGAACCTAAATCTATACATGTATGAAATGGGTACCCATTTTAATTTTTAAAACAGGTATTAAAATCAAATGGGTGCCCATTTTAAATTACATCATATTCCTACTCATTTTTAGAATGGGTAAACATTTTACAACAAGTAGATGTTTCATAAATTTTGGAATTTGAAACCCATTTTTATATTTTGTTTTAGGCTTGGAAATCCAACCCTTAGCCTTGGGCCTTCAAGTAAATAGCATGAAAACAACAAGATAAAAATTTCTTTTAGTAATGTAATTTTTTTTATGATTGGACATGGATTTAGTTTTTATGAGAATCTCAGTCCATAAATTTAAAATGTCAAGTATTATTTTTTTTAATAATTTTTTTTTTTAATTTTTTTTCTTTCAAATTATATGTCATCAATCTAAATATCATTCCTTGTACACAATGAAAAAAAATCATTTTACGATTATTTAAACTCAAATTATAATTGTCATACATGAGGGGTTTTCAAACTAAGTAATTCTAGGGCCAATAAAAAATAATTTAAAATATATTTGGAAGAAATTATAAAAAAAGTATCATCCTCAAACTTCACTATAATACACATATTTCCCCAAAAGGAATTATAAAAATACATTTATTTAGGTCAAATTATGCTTGTTGTACATATGCATGTTATAGCTCTAAAAAGGCGATTTTTGTACATCATATACAAAATTAACTTTTATCATCTAGGTATTAGAATAAACTACATATTTGAAAACCATACACAAATTCTTGTATTGCATAATATTGGACTTTCTTAAAATTCTATGTGTAAGTGCTTGAGATTTTTACTCCGACTATGACAAACTTTGATTTAGAAAAAAAAACACTTCCACTTTTTAGCCAAAAAGTGAACCCAACTAGAAAAATATTCTCCTTTTCCCATACAATAGCTACATATTTATAGATGTGGTAACACTCAAGTAAATGTTTGCACATCCTAACTACCTAGTAGATCAAGAGCTAGGATGAATTTATTCCAAGAACCATAATTTTATCATTTAATTTTGGTGGAAAAATAGTTCCTCACCATCCATATGCAACAAATTTTATATCAAATATTTTTGACACAAAATTCGAGACACTTCATCTATTTGTGGAACCATTTTGAAACACCATTACAATTTTCCAATTTTTATTTTTTTTAATAGATTAATGTGACGTTGTGAGGTCACACCCATATATTAAGATCATAAAAATATTACATTGCTAGCCTCGGAAGAACATGAGTCTTAGAGATATCCCTTACATAATGAAGCCATCATCTAAAATTGGCTCATGTGACCTACCATACCATTTGTGTCTCTATGCAAACTACCTTATAATATCTTACTACATACATTTTAATTACTAAGATTTGAAGACTATCACTACAACTACCTTTGTTTCCGTCCGCTAGCCTCACGTTTCCATATATCCCTTCTCAATCAGTTGGTCTCCGTGAGCGTCCCCGGCTGACCGCCCCTTCCCTGAGCCTTTCAAAATTTGATGCCCTTTCGTTGGCTGAAATATCGCATCACGGCAGACCTTACCCGCCCCCAAATATGGGAAATAAAACTAGGTTTCAATAACCTTATTACCCCTCTCCTTTCCTTCGTCCATTTGCCACCCTTTCCTTCCCACCCTCACCCTCTATCTCCACCACCCCTATCCTCCCTCCACCTCTCTCTCCCTCCCTCTCTCTCCATATCTATGCCTCTCTCCCTCTTTCTTCTCTTTATGTCCACCATCTCTCTCTACCTCTCCTATCCACCCACCTCACCTCTCTTCACTTTACTCATGTCTGTCTCTGGATGTATGTCCTCTTTCTGTCCTCTTTATCTCCCTCTGTGTTGATCATCTTCTTGAGAGAGAGTAAAACGATCCGCCAACTCAAATCAAAATCGACGAGAACTCGTCAAAATCAATCTTTGCGTCAAAAGAACCAGCGCATCGTCGATCAATCAGCGGATCAGGCGAATCGATCGCGTCAGTCGAAATCAGGCGTCGACAAAACAAAATAGGACAATCAAAAGATCCTTTCCGATCAGGCAGGATCAAAATCGCGTCAATCCGCGCGACTCAAAATTCATCTTTTGAATCAACGTCGAAATCAATCAGGTCAGGATCGAAATCCAGTCGATCAATCGGCATGGGGAATGAGGGAGGGATGAAGTGAGAGGTGGGTAGAGAGATGGAGAGGAGAGATAGAGAGAGGAAGGGAGGAAGGGAGGAAGAGGTAGATATAGAGAGGTAGGGTGGGAGGGATATATTGAGAGGTAGGTAGACATAGAGGTAGGATACATCTCTCTACTGTCACCATCCCTCTCTCTAATTACCTCTCCTTCTATCCTTCCCACCTTACCTCTCTCTCTATCTTTACTTCTCTTTATCTCTCATCTCCATATTCTTTTTTATCTACCTACCTCTCCATATATCCCTCCCACCCTACCTCTCTATCTCTACCTCTCCCTTTCTCCCTCCCTATCTACTTCTCTCTATCTCCCCTCTTCGTCTCTCTCTACCTACCTCTCACAAAATCCCTCCATTCCCCCTCTCTCCCTTTAGATATCTCTTTATATCTCTCTTCACACTCTCCTCTCTACCTTTCTCTCATCTTCTCTCTCTCTTCTCTCTATCTCCACTCACCCTCTCTCTCTACCTACCTCTCCCTCTATCTCACCCACCCTACATCTCTATCATTAGCTATCTCTCCCTCCTTCCCTCCCTCTCTCTTCTTGTTACTCTCTCCCTCTCTACATATCTATGTACCTCTCTCTCATCTTCCCTCTCCACTTCTTTATATCTCCCCTCACCCTTTCTCTCTACCTACCTCTCACTCTATCCCTCCCACCTTACCTCTCTCTCCCCTTCCCTCTCTACTTCTATCTAGATCCCCTCACCCTCCCTCTTTGTACCTACCTATCCTTTTATCCCTCACACCTTACTTCTCTCTCTATATCTACTTCTCTTTATTTCCCATCTCCATCTTCCTCTTTATCTACCCACATCTTTGTATATCCCTCCCACCCTAACTCTCTATTTTTGCATATCCCTTCCTCCCTCCCTCTCCACTTCTCTCTATCTCTCCTCTTTGTCTCTCTCTACCTACCTGCTACTCCATCCCTCCCTCATTCCCCCTCTCTCCCTTTAGATATCTCTATATATCTCTCTTCTCACTACCTCTCTCTCACCTTCCATCTCTACTTATCTCTATCTCCACTCACCCTCTCTCTCTATAGAAAGGAAAAGAGGAAGATAGAGGGAGAGGTTGAGAATAGATATAGACATAGAGAGGTAAATGGAGAGATAAATATGTAGAGAGATATGGAGTTAGGTATAGATATGGAGATAGAGAGGAAGAGATAGAGAGATAGAGGAATATGGAGAGAGATATAGAGATATAGATGGTGAGATAAAGTGATAGAGAGAGAAATACAGATAGAGATGGAGAGATAAAGAGGTAGAGAGAAACATGGAAAGATAGAGAGATAGAAAGGGGGAGATGGAGGAGGGAGGTAGAGCAAGGGATAGATAGAGAGGGGTAGATAGAGAGATAGAGTTATAGAAAGAGAGAGAGAAGAAGAGGGGGGAGATAGATCAATATATAGAGGGAGATGGAGAGAGGGAGAGATATTGATAGCTCAAGATATATAGAGAGATAAATAGGGATAGGGAGAGAGATAGAGGGATAGAGAGATAGGGAAATAGAGGTAGATAAAGATATGGATAGAAAGGGATAGAGAGAGAATGAATAAGAGAGGTAGAGATAATGAGATATAAATAGAGATAAAGAGAGAGATAGAGATATATAGATAGAAGGGGTAAGAGAGAGAGAGAGAAAGGAGGTGATAGAGATAAGTAATATAGAGATATAGAGGTATGGAGAGAGAGAGGGAGGAGAGAGATAGAGAGATAGAGATAGGGAGAGAGAAATAGGGAGTGTGCGTATATATGAATAAGAGAGAGATATGGAGATAACTTGATAGAGAGGGAGATTATATAAATAGATAGAGGTAGGGAGAGGGAGGGAGATAAATCGAGAGAGAAGAGAGAAGTAGAGATATATAAAAAAGATGGAGTGATATGAATAAATGGAGAGATAGAGATATAAAGAGGGGGAGATATGTAGATATATATAATAAGAAAGATAAAGGGGAGGAGAAAGGGAGAGAGCTAGGTAGAGAGGGAGAGAGAGAGGAGAGAGATATAGATAGATGTAGAGTAAGGGAAAGGGCTCGGAGTGATAAGTAGAGAGAGAGAGAAGGAGAGGGGGAGAAATGGAGAGATTGCTAAATAGATAGAGGGAGAGAGGGAGAGACATACATGTTCTCCTAGGTCAACTTGGGAAAATGTGTGTATACGACCAAAGACAACAAGGAGGCCTTCTATGATGATTTATACAAATTTTTACTCTCCTTATTATTAAAATATAAATTTTTCATTATGTATTACATCTTTAATAGTTCAAGTCTTTTGGGATGATTATTGCAAAAAAAATCATGAAAAAAAGACTTTGTATGAAAGAATTATGAGCATTTAAAACTTTTAAAATGAAGGAGGAACTTCAAATTATTATAATTAATTTTTGGTGCATAATATATATCAAAATTATCTTGTCTATTGTGTAGATCTTTTGATCACCTTTCCAATGCCTAAGACACTTGTAAAAAATAATTTTTTTGATAAGTAACACAAAAGTTATGCCCACTTTATTGAAGTTTTTTTCTTGGGCTTTTCAAAATGGATATCCATTTTTCTTGCAAAACAAATATCCATTTTGAAAACATAAAATTGATTAAAATACTTGTAGGAAACATATATCCTTTTTTCTTTTCAAAATGGATATCTATTTTAAAAACATAAAATTGATGAAAATAATTGTGGGAAATGAATATTCATTATTAATGGATATTTGTTGCTAACAAATATCCATTTTGGTTTTGTATTACCAAACACAAATCAAATTTTATCCAACCCATAAAAAATAAAAATTTATGTTGAATGATTTTGGCTAAGTAAAAACACATTTTTTCTTATTGCCACTGTTTGGCCCATCATGTTCCTGCAAAAAATAACGAAAAAAAGACTTTGTAAGAAAGAGTTATGAGCATTTTAAATTTTAAAAAATGAAAGAGGAACTTCAAATTATTATAATTAGGTTTTTGTGCATAATATATATCAAAATTATCTTATACATTTTGTAGATCTCTGAATCACCTTTCCAACACCTGTAAGAAATCAAAATTTTGGTCAATAACACAAAAGTTATGCTCATTTTATTGAAGTGTGTTTTTTGGGCTCTTCAAAATGGATATCCATTTTTCTTTTCAAACCAGATATCCATTTTGAAAACATAAAGTTTTATTGCAAAAAAATCATGAAAAAAAGACTTTTATGCAAGAGCTATGAGCATTTAAAATCTTTAAAATGGAGGAACTTCAAATAGTTATAATTAATTTTTGGTGCATAATCTATCAAAATTATCTTATCCATTATGTAGATCTTTGAATCATCTTTCCAACGCTTGTAAAATATCAAAATTTTGATGAAAAAGTTATGCCCATTTTATTGAAGTGTACTTTTTTGGGCTTTTCAATATGAATATTTGTTTTGAAAACATAAAGTTGATGAAAATATTTGTAGGAAATGGATATTCATTTTTCTTTTCAAAACAAATATCCATTTTGAAAACATAAAATTGACGAAAATACTTGTCAGAAATAGATATACATTATTAACGGATATTCGTTACTAATAGATATCCTTTATTAATAGATATTTGTTACTAATGGCTATCCATTTTGGTTTGGTATTGTAGACGTTCAAATTATCCTGATTGATATCATGCACTTGATACTAATTTACTAACACCAATTTTGCCTAAATCACTTCTTCACTAACCATTTAGTCGAATAATCTTTATTTGATTAAATTCATCTTAATTCCTATATTAATTATTAAATAAATCAACTTTATTTTATTAAATCATTATCTTATTTTAATTAAATAAATCACTTTATTTATTAAATCATATTTCCTCTTTTGATTAAATAAATCATTTTATTTAATTAAATCCTAAGGTCATCTCCTTTTAATTAAATAAATTAACCTTTATTTGATTAAATCTAGCGTCATCCCTTTTAATTAAATAAATAAACTTTATTTAATTAAATCCTAATTAATTCTAACACTAATCCATCAAATCCTCTAGATTTTGCAACTTGCACAAGTAAATCAATTTATTTGATTTATTAATTCTTCTATTTCCATTCAAAAATGGCATCTCTTTGGAATATTCCCCCAATTTGAAATCTCCCTCCCAAAGGACTTGTCCTCCAACATTGCATTTAAGTCTCTTACATGTCCTTTTTCTTGAGCCAAGTGGCATTAATTCATCTTTCAACTCTTCCTCCACAAGCCAACTTTCAAATTTCAAATTTCCACCTAATTGCATTTATTTGCACATTGATCAAAATGTACTCCACCTCCCTCTACTAGCATGTCGACAAGTGGCACATTGTTATTGGTCCATCTTTAATCCCACATCATTCATGTTTCTCATTTCTCCATCCTTCTCCATTATAAATAGAGGCCTCCTCTATTTGATTTAGCATCCACAATCCATGTAAGATCATTATGCTCATTTGAATCCATAGCCATTCACAAGTTTAGGCAAGGTTATTATAGTCATTTTGAATTCAAGGCATCTATTTTCATCCACATTTCATCCATGTTAGCATGAGATTTCATCAATCATAGCAAGGTTATTGTCATTCTTCATCAAGGATCAATCAATCATCATCAAGCTTATCAAGGAATTGGGAAAGGGCTTCTTTCCACATCAAAGAAGCACCAATTCCCCCATGGGATGCTAGGTTTGAGCATTAGAATAGGATTTAATTAGCTTTCATTTGATTACTTTGCTTTATTTTCCATGTTCTTGTGTTTGAATGAATCTCATGGGGAATGTTAGTTTAGATTTGTTTATGGACTAATGTTTGATTGTTTATTCATGTTGGACCTGGTCATTTGATCAGGAAAGAGTGTCTCAAGGCACTATTCAACTCCCTATTCAAGTAGGGCCAACCATCATAGAAACCACATGCCAGGTCCTTGACCTTGATCTACCTTATAGTATTCTCCTCGCGCGTCTATGGATCCATGGGATGCAAGCAGTTACATCTACTTTCCATTAGTGCGTCAAATTCCCATATCAAAATCAAGAGGTCACAGTCCACGATGATCCTGAGCCCTTTTATTACTACAAGAACCTAGAAGAAATATACTATAAAATCCCTCAAGTCCCAAAAAATGATGAAGTCCCTACAACTCCATATGTAGACCCATCTACTTTAGCCTCCACTTCTGATACAAAGACACCCGCCATTTCTGATATCTCTAAAATCAAGGTCATTATCCAAGACAATGGGTGTGGGGATTACAAAATGAAGAAATGTGCTTTCGTAATAGGAGAGTTACCTCAATCTCCTAGGTCTCATGAGCAACCCCAACCAGCTGAAACATCATCCCAAACCTTCAAGAAAGACCCTTCTAGATTTAGATGTTAGGGAGATCTAAGTCAGGAAATAGTAGTGAAAAGACATATCAACTACATTACCAAGATGAAAGGCCCTGCCTGATCTTCCCATGGATGAAAGCAACAAAGGACTACAAATGATGCTTGGTATGGGCTACAACAAGAACAAGAAACTTGGGCAAATGACGGGCTTCTAGTACCTCTCATTCGAGAAGCTATGAGAAATCTTGGCCTCGGATGTACCCCTCTGAAGGTAACCATACTTGGCAAAGGTGCCTCAATTAGAAAGGTCAAAACTCCCCTCGGTTATCAGCGTCCACCCTTCAGTTACCAATATCCACAGGTCAAGTCATAGATATATTTACCTTTGACATAACCGATGTGTGTAGTGATGAGGATCCCATAGCTGACTTACCCATGCTATTTGAGGATTCCTCCCTTCTCATGATTAGTACCTTGTCTTTTGAGTCAAACAACCAAACCCATGAGATAAAACTTAGTCTATCCCCAACTCATCGATTATGACCAACGAGGACCACCAATTTTAGACACATTCGAAAATGATGAGGCGCTCTCGAAATTCATGGGATTGCAAGATACTATACCATGTGGAGATCACAAAGCTAGGTTCAACATCATGTTGGACACACATGCCTATTATGGGGAGACGATTGAATCCTTCAGTCACAAAAATGAAAATTTGAGAATAATCTCTAGGTCTTTGAGTGAAAACCACATTGTGGCACTCTCTGACCCAAAAATAGTAAAAATAAAGGATGCATCCAATGGTGAAAACCTCTCTAAGGTTCCAGAGGATGAGGGATTCAATCTTCCCCTTAGTTTCATTCACCAAGAGAAGTCAATGGTCTTAGTAGAGAAGTACAATCCAGTCAACTTGGGAACAAAAGAAACACCACATATCACATTCTATGCAGAATCACTCTGGACAGAAGAACAGGAACTCTTAGTTGCATTCCTAAGAGAAAGAAAGATAAAATTTGCATGGACTTATGCCGACATGCCTGGCCTTGATCCAGAAGTTGTGGTTCACCACGTAGCTGTATATCCCGAAGCAAAGCCAGTGAGACAAAAGCTAAGGAAGATGCATCCCCAAATTGCATTGTTAGTCAAAATGGAATTACAAAAGCTCCTAGATGCAGGGTTCATACGACCAATTAATTATCTAGAGTGGGTCTCAAATCTTGTACCTATTTCGAACAAAGCATGTCCCAAGGATGATTTCCCTCTCCCAAGCATTGGTATGATTGTGGATATGATGGCAGGACATGAGATGCTACCATTAATGGATGGATTCTCAGGTTACAACCAGATCATGATAGCTAAGGATGACAAACACAAAATGGCTTTCACTTGTCCATGGGGGACATATTGCTAGAATATGATGCCATTTGGGCTAAAGAACATAGGAGCTACCTATCAAAGGGCCATGACACTAATCTTCCATGATATGATTCACAAAACTGTGGAATATTATGTGGATGACATATTGGCTAAGTCAAAGAAACGTCAAGATCATATAACAGCTCTAAGCTCCATCTTTGATAGGCTAGAAAAGTACAAGGTCTGACTAAATCCAAAAAAGTGTGTCTTCAGGGTACAATCAGGCAAGCTCCTAGGGTACATTGTATCCATGAGAGGAATCAAGGTAGACCCTGCCAAATTCAAAGCAATCCTCGAAATGGAGGCACCAAAAATATTGAAGCAGCTAAGGGGTTTACAAGGAAGACTTGAGTCCATCCACCGATTCATAGCACAACTAGAAAACAAGGCTATCCCATATTCTCATCTACTCCACAATGGGGTAGCATACAAATGGGATGAGAAATGTGACCAGGATTTTAACAAAATCAAGGAGTACTTACTCACACCACCAGTTCTCATGCCATCGATTCCTGGCAAACCCTTGATCCTGTATATATCAACAACATAACAACTCTTGGTGCTCTCTAAGCACAACATGATGAAAATGGGAAAGAGAGTTATTTATTACATCAACAGAACTATGGTGGGACACAAGCTGAATTATACATCCATTGAGAAGGCTTTCTTAGTAGTCGTGTTCGCCGCACAGAAATTCAAACATTACATGCTAGCACATCAAATAAAACTCATTGCAAAGACAGACCCTCTCAAGTACCTACTTTCTAAAGCAACACTTATAGGGTGAATGGCTAAATGAGTTATGATCTTGATAGAGCACAACATTGAGTATGTGGAACACAAGGCCATTAAAGGACAAGTGATTGATATCAGTTAGAAAGGCACCAATATATTTAGAGAATCCACTTGTATCAAAGTTCCCTGATGAGTCAATCTTCAACATAAGTGTGGAAGATCACTAGAAAATGTACTTTGATGGATCCTACACACAACATGGGTCAGGAGTGGGAGTCTTCTTCATTACACCACGAGGGGATTGCATACCTAAATCATACAAGCTATCATTTCCTTCCACAAACAACATTGCAAAATATGAGGCTCTTGTCATAGGGCTGAGAATTGTAGTGTAGTGGCAGATCATGGCACTCAAAGCCTATGGAGACTCACAGCTCATAATCAACCAGGTAAATGATGAGTACCAAACGAAGGATGAAAAGTTGACTCCATACAAGAAATTGGTGGAAAGCCTCAAAGAGTTCTTCATTGTCACATTTGAGCAAATAATTAGAAGTAGATGTTATGGCAACAATTGGATGGTTAGATATTGCGTACAGCGTCCCAAAACAGGAATTCCTTGTGAAGCGACTTCTCATACCCGGCATTGAGGTACGAGTCAAATTTGTGTGTGAAATCTGCATTGGTCCGGTGATCCTTGGTATCATGATATATACACCTACTTGAAAATAGGAGTCCTCCCAGCTAATATAACACCAAACCTTAGAAATTTGTCAGAAATTCATCACATTTTATCATCTAGGAATACCCTATGTAGTAGAACATTGAAGGACCCCTTTACGATGCCTAAATGTTGAGGAAGTTTTTGACCACTTTAATCGAGGTACACACAATGGCATTTGTGGGTCACATTCGAGTGGTATGACCTTGGCTTTGAAATTGTTGAGGATTGGGTACTATTTTCCTACAATGGAAAGGGAAGCTCACAACTATGTCTGAAGGTGTTTGCAATGTCGTGACATGGGGATCTCATCCAACACCAGCTCGGGGAGCTCCATCAGTCATTACACCTTGGCCCTTTTCACAATGGGGGCTTGTCTCATTGGAAAAATTTTACCCCATCTCATCAATGGACATAAGTTCATCATCACTACCATGGAGTTGTGAATCCCTAATTCGAAGTGCATTAAAAACACAACAATAAACAATGTTAGAGAGTCATCTTGTAAGCATGAACAAGGATTCCCCATGAAATCCATTCACAAAGCTAAAAATAGGAAATAAAACAAAGAAAACAATGAAGAATATAATGGAAATATGAAATCCTAATTTAGCATGCAAACACTTGATCCCATGGGGGAGTTGGTGCAAATAGGTGTGTGGAGATTTTCCCTTTGCCAACTCCTTGAATGCAAATGTTGATTGAAGATGATTGATCCACTTGATAAGTCCCTCAATGAGCTCCAAAATCTGCAATAAACTAGTTAAGAAGATGGATGGAATTTGAGAGATATTTGTGCATAATAACTTTGCATAATTGTGGATGATAAAATGCATGGTGAAGCATTCTATTTATAGAATGTTGAAATGGAAACAAAGCCAAAATAGAGCAATGTGGGACAAATATTTGGCCAATGGCAAAATGCCACTTGTCCAAATGTGATTGGGTGAGGAATGTGCAAGTTTTGACAAATGTGCCAATAAATGCATTTTTTGAATTTGAATTTTGAGAAAAGACATGTAAGAGGGGGAAAAGAAATTGCATTAAATTCCCTTTGGCTCAAGGCAAGGACATGTAAGAAGAAGTAAATGCCTTGTTGGAAGGACTTGTAAGAGAGAGTAAATGACATGTTGGAAGGACATGTCATTCAAATTTTGAATTTGAAATAGAAGAATATTCCTCCAAAAGATGCTTTGTTGAGGGAAAATGAAGATTTAATAAATCAATAAATTGATTTATTTGTGCAAGTGGGAAAAGCTAGAGGATTTTGAAGATTAGATTAGATTTAATCAAGATTTGATCAATTTAATGAAGATTAAGAAGTTTGACTTATTTTGACTTAGATTTTTGGATTAATTTAAATCAAACAAGAGAGGAAATGATTTAATGAGTTTAATTAACTAAACATGTTTTGATTATTTAATTAAAGAGATTGAAGTAAGATTAAATTAAATAAGATTTTAATTTATTCAATTTAATAGATAGACTTTAGAGATTTAATTAAATAAAATTAATTATTTAATTAAAATAGGGATAGAGAATGATTTAAGAGACTTAATTAAACACATGATTTGTTTAATTAAGAGAAGAAAACAAATGAATTTAATCAAATAAAGATATTCAATTAAATGGTTAGGTCAGGGAATGATTTAGGATGAAATGATGTTAGTAGATCAGATTTAGATGCGCAATGTCAACTTGTACATTTTGTGTGTCTACATTTTGCCCCTCTTTGAAGCAATGTACTTGTTGCATTGATTCAAAGAATGATCTTGTCATGATCAAAATCAAAAATATTCTGATTTTTCGGATGCCCCACTATTGCCCCAGTGAGAAGAATTGCACTGGTATATTGGCCCCTCGAGATGTTGAATGGGAATGCCAATTGCCAATCAAAATCGCGATAAAATGCGAGAGGAGTGGTTGATGTAGATGAATGGACATTCATTAGCTGTGGGTAGCTTCATGTACCAACTGGGATAGAAATGTTAGTAAAGATAGAAGAATGTGATAGAAGAATGAAAGAATGAGATGATCATGCAAATGGTGATGACTACTTGCCGTGGAGTTGGGATTTTCAAAGGGCAAATTTCCTTATGTTTGATAATACACGCAGTACGATGCATCAAGGTATCGAGAACCAGGATGGCGTTGTACCTAGTGTGATGGAATTTGACTTGACAAATCGGATAGGAGTATTCTTGTTCACACCTAACATACGGAACCCTGTCTAGAAAATAGTTCAGATATTTCAAATATCTCGGACCAAAACATAGGAAGGCGAGCCTTTCTATGTGGTCAACAAGAAACTTAAAACACCCTTGCTATAGACTAAACAAAAGCACGCATGACCAAGGTTATATTACAAAGATATCCAACAAGCACAGTAGACAAAAGATAATGATCGTTGCCCCATTCCTATCTCTCTAAATCCTTCGTTTGGACATCATCGAGAGGTCCTTGGAATGAGCACAATGAGATAAATCAAACAAGATAAAGTAAGTGAGCAAACAAACTAATGTTCTTCGTACCGTTAGCCAAGAGAAATGATGTTTCGAAAGATGAGAGCTGAAACTTATTGCCAAAAGATAATGTCCATTGTCAGAATGGATCCTAGGACATGTTAATGACACATCGTTTCATTTACCCAAAGTGGTTGGTTTGATAAAATTTCCCATTGTTGGAATGGATCCTAGGACATGCTTTTATCAAACGATGATGAAATTGATTTATGACTTATATGCCATTGATAAGAAAAGAGTTGACCAACTTGCTTGCTAACTGACCTATACTTGAGATTTTGACAGTTTAGGTTTTCACATTTGACTACTAGACTTGTTTTTATTTGTTTACGAAGGTTGGTGATAACGTTATTATGGATGATTGATTATCAGCGAGTGTAAGCTGAGATGAGGTGGATGGATTTTTTAAAATATTTGAATGTTTTTAGAGTTTTGCAATGTTTTGAGGCTATTTTTGGTATTTTTCAAGATTTTATAAATGTTTTAATTTTTTATTTTCAAATGTTTTGGGGTTTTCTAAGATTTTTACAAAGAGACTAACCTAAGAACCTATCCTAGGGGCCTCAGGTCCTGATCAACATATTAGCCTTGCCTACGTTATACATGAGAGAGACCACGTGGATTCGACTAACAATTTGACCAATTTACAAATGAAGATATACGCATGATGAGATGTCCCGGCTTTATTTATTATAGCCGGACTTCCTCTGAGGTGACCTAAATGTCTGGGGATAATCAAAGATCAACCTTGCCTACGTTCAAGCTTAGAGACGGCGTGGATTCCATTGTCGGCTCTCTTTTTTTTTGGTCTTTTGGTGACTTTTGGATTTTGATATGTTTTGAATGTTTTTGGATTTTTGGAATATTTTGGCTTTAAGATCATACCGAGTGCGTCCAGATGAAATTTTATGCCCGGTGTGGCGACAGGCTTCTTTCGATATGGCCGAAACAAACTGACCTTTTAAGTGGGCCAAGTAGCTCTAGGAGGAATCATGACACAAACGCAAGACCAAGCTATGGTGCAGATGCTAGTGAATGTGTGATGGGTGGAGATATGGATGAGATGGATGATAGAAGCAAAATGGAGGGATGATGATGTAGAACAAGTCATAAAGATCCTAGTGGATGAAAATTCTTATTTACACAAGGCACCTATTTGCCAGGTTTTCACCAAGGTACTTGCCAAAAGTGCCACCAAAGTGGTTTTCACTAGAGGACAATTTTTCTCTTTCTTGTTTTTTTTTTTCTTGATTTTTTGATTTTTTTACATTTTGTCACCAAGGCCTTTTGTTTGCCGAGGTTTTTCCATAGAAGTAAACATTTTTTTAAGGACTTTTTATGATTTTTGGATTTTTGGTTCTATACCTTGAAAGATTTAGGCATAAACTTTTGAGATGGAGGAGCTATTCATTGTCTCCTGTAGGGGTTCCCCTTCGAGTGTTGATAACTGATATGCCCCTGATTTGTAGCTTGCTGTGATGACAAAGGGTCCTAGCCAGTTGGGTTCAAACTTTCCCTTGCCATTTGGGTTCAAGACATTCTTCTGATTCTCTTTTAGCACCAATTCTCCAACCTGGAAAGTTCTGCTTCTGATTTTCTTGTTGTAGCTCCTTTTCAGTCTATTCTGATACACTTGCAGATGGTTTAAAGCGTCCAGACGTCGCTCATCCAACAGTTCCAGCTCGTTCAGTCTTGAAACTCGATACTCCTCGTCCGTGATGAGGTTTTGCAATGATACTCTGAGGGATGGTAACTCGATCTCAATGGGAAAGATGGCCTCTGATCCGTAGACCAAGGAAAATGGTGTGGCACCAGTGGGTGTGCGGATGCTGGTTCGGTAAGCCCAAAGGGCAGGATTAAGCTGCAAATGCCAGTCACGACCTGCGTCATTGACTATTTTCTTAAGGATTTTGAGGATGGTTTTATTTGCTTAGCCACGGCAGCCCATTACAGCAAGGATAGTATGGGGTGAAGCGATGTTGGATTTTGAATTTTTCACGCAAGTCGCAGACATCCTGATTCTTGAATGGTGTTCCATTATCAGAGATAATGGCTTGTGGGAAACCATAGCAAAAAATGAGATAGTTCAGGATGAACTTTGATATTTGCTTTCTATTATGTAGGTCATAGAGTATGGCTTCAACGCCCACTTGGTGAAGTACTGATTGTGATTATAATGAATTTATGGCGTTGGATGGGTGGGTGTGATTTTCCCAATGGTCGAATATTTGTGAGAGGCCATGGTGGCCCGATTGGATGAAGCTCTTGAGCTAGAGCATGGATGAGGTCCCCGTGTTGCTGACATTGTAGACACTTCTTGATGTATTCATGTGCCTCTCTGTCCATGGTAGGCCAGTAATACCCACTCCTCAGCAATTTCTTAGACAAGGTCATGCCACTCGAATGAGAACCACAGATGCCGTTGTGCACCTCATTTAGGGCAGCCGAAGCCTCCTCAGGGTTAAGACATCTTAGTAAGGTTCCTTCTATGCTTCTGCGATAAAGGGTTTCTCCTAAAATGACAAAACGAGATGCTTTCTTGATAAAGGTTCGTCTAAGGCTTGAACGCAAATCAGCGGGAATGATACCTATCCTAAGGTATGTGTAAATGTCTTGGTACCACTGATCATTTGGACCAACGATTTCGCACACAAATTTTGACTCTGGTACCTTGAATGCTGGTACGAGAAGCTGCTCTACCAAGAAGTCGTATTTCGGAACATTTTGAGGGATCTCTAAGAGTGATCCAATAGTTGCCATTGCGTCTGCTGCTCTGTTGTTGGTTCTTGGTACTTGCTCAAATGTGATGTCAACAAAATATTCCTTGAGATTTTCCACCAGCCTTTTGTATGGAGTTAGCTTATCATCATTTGTTTGGTACTCATTGTTCACTTGATTTATGATAAGCTGTGAATCTCCATATACCTTCAATGTCATAATGTTCCACTGTACTATTATCCTGAGACCTATAGTTAAAGCCTCGTATTCTGCAATGTTGTTGGTACAAGGGAATGCTAGTTTGTATGATCTTGGTATACAATCCCCTTGTGGAGTGATGAAGAAGATACCAGCTCCTGACCCATGTTGTGTGTAGGATCCATCAAAGTATAGTTTCCAATGAGTAGCTATGTCAATGTTGAAAATGGATTCATCTGGAAATTCTAAAACAAGTGGGTTCTCTGCATAGATAGGTGCGTTTGCCAGTTGGTCTGCAATGACCTGTCCCTTGATTACCTTGCGCTCCACATACTCAATGTCATATTCTGATAATATCATTACCCACTTAGCCATTTTTCCCGTAAGCATTGCCTTTGAAAGAAGATACTTTAAGGGATCAATTTTAGCTATGAGTTTGATCTTGTGTGCCAACATGTAGTGTCTGAATTTTTGGGATGCAAACACCACTGCTAGGCAAGCTTTTTCAATGAATGTATAGTTTAACTCATGGCCCACCATTGTACGACTGATGTAGTAGATGGCTCTTTCTATTCCATTTTCATCATGTTGTGCTAGGAGAGCACCAAGGGCTGCTGCAGTTGCTGAGATATAAAGGATCAATGGTTTGTTCTGAATTGGAGGCCTTAGTACTAGAGGTGTTAACAGATATTCCTTGATTTTGTTGAAGGCTTGTTCACATTTGTCATCCCATTTGTACGTTACCCCCTTGTGGAGTAGGTGAGAGTCAGGGATTTGTTTGTCTGCTAATTGTGCTATGAACCTGCGAATTGACTGAAGCCTGCCTTGGAGACCTCTCAGTTGTTTCAATGTCCTAGGAGCTTCCATTTCAAGTATTGCTTTCACCTTTGCCGGATCAATCTCAATGCCTCTCATTGACACTATGTAACCCTACAACTTTCCTGATTGTACAGCAAAGACACACTTCTTGGGATTCAAACGAACCTTGTATTCTTCTAGTCTGTCAAAGATAGCACTCAAGACTGATATATGATCCTTCCTCTTTTTGGTTTTTCCCAAGATGTCATCGACATAGTCCTCAACTGTTTTGTGGATCATGTCATGGAATATTAGTGTCATGGCCCTTTGGTATGTGGCCCCGACATTCTTTAAGCCGAATGGCATTACGTTCCAGTAGTATGTGCCCCAAGGACAAGTGAAAGATGTTTTATGTTGGTCTTCCTCTGCAATTCTTATCTGATTATAGCCTGAAAATCCATCCATCAAGGAAAGCATCTCATGCCCCGCGGTCATGTCTACAATCATATCAATGTTAGGCAATGGAAAATCATCTTTTGGGCAAGCCTTGTTCAAGTCCCTAAAGTTCGTATAGATTCTTATGCCCCTAGTTAGTTTTGAAACCGGTACTAGATTGGAGACCCACTCAGGGTAGGCAATCGTTCGTATGAATCCCACATCTAGTAGTTTCTGGAGTTCCATCTTGACTAATAGAGCAATCTGTGGGTGCATCTTTCTCAACTTCTGTTTTACAGGTTTAGCTTCAGGATAGACTGCCAAGTGATGAACCACTACCTCTGGATCCAATCCTGGCATATCAGCATAGGTCCAAGCAAAATTTATCTTCCTCTCCTTTAAGAAGGTAGCCAACTCCTCTTGTTCTTTGCATAATAATGACTTAGCGTAGAATGTAATATGAGGAGTTTCTTGTGTTCCCAGATTGATGGGGTTGCACTTTTCTGCTAGCATAGCTGACTTTTCTTGGTGTATAGCTGTAAGAGGAAGATTGAATCCCCCATCCTCAGGCGCCTCAGAGAGGTTTTCACCATTGGATGCGTCTTTTCTTTTTACTTTTTTAGAGTCGGAGAGTGCCACAAGGTGGTTTTCACTCAAGGACTTGGAGATTATTCTCAATTTTTTATTTTTGCGACTGAGGGATTCAATCGTTTCTCCATAGTATGCATGTGTATCCAGCTCTATGATAAAACCTGCCTTATGATCCCCACATGGAATTTCATCCCTAAGTCCCATGAATTCTGAGAGTGCCTCATCGTTTTCAAATATGTCAAGAATTGGTGGTCCTCGTTGGTCGTAATCAATCAGTTGGGGATAGACTAATCGGATTTCATTGCTTTGGCTTTCAGACTCATAAGACAAGGTGCTAATCATAAGGACATTAGTATCCTCAAACAGCAAAGGTAATCCTATTTCTGGTGACTCAATTAAATCAGTGGGCATTCCTAAAGTCATGGAGGATTGTGGAGTAGTTACGGATTCCTAAGGAGGCATTCGGTTCCGTCTATCATGGGCACCTCGACCAAGTACAGTTACCTTAGGAGTAGGATGACCAATGCCAAGATTTTTTATTTGCTTCTCAGGTATAATGGGTATTACACGCCCATTATTATCTTGGCCTAACCCTTGGTTCCGGTTATAGCCCATCAAGAGCATCAGCTTCATACCTTTGTTTCGTTCATCCATAGGCAATTCAACTGCCGGTATATCATCTCGATAAAGGAGATGAGATAGGTCCCCCTCTAATGTTTCCTGACCAAGATCTCCTGCACTTGTGAAGGTGGGGTTTCGTTCATAGGATCCTTGAGATGTTGAAGCTTCTTGTGATTGTGGTCGTCCTCTTGATCTAGGAGATTGTGGTAGCTCTCCTACTACAAAAGCATTCTTAGGCATTGAATAGTTTCCACAACCATCATCTTGTATTATAACTTTGATATCAGAAAGGCGGGGATGGCGGGGGTGGAGGGTGTCTCTGTCACAGAAGTGAGAGTGGCGGGATCCACGTAAGGTGTTGATGGGCCTTCATCGTTCTTGGGTACTTGCGGGATCTTGTAGTATTTTGCCTCTAGATTTTTGCAGTAGGCAAATGGCTCAGGATCTCCATGGATAGTAACCTCTTGACCTTCATGTGTGACTTTCACACATTGATGAAAGGTTGAAGCTACAGCTTGCATTGCATGTATCCATGGTCGCCCTAGGAGAATGTTGTATGGTAAATCGAGGTCCAAGACCTGACAGTTGGTTTGCATGATGGCGGGTCCAACCTGGATAGGAAGCTAAATGGTGCCTTGGGATACCCTTTCCTGGTCATCGTATGCTCTTATTGTGATGCCTTTTCCTTTGTCAATTGAATCCTCTGAAATGTTCAAATTCTTTAGAAGCTTTAAGGAGCAAATATTTAAGCCTGCACCTCCATCCACCAAGACTCTCTTGACTTTCTTTTTATTTACGTACACCTCCAGATGAAGTGCACGGTTGTGAGATGGTTGTGTGGGGAAGTCTTGTTCAGAGAATGTAAGAATGTTAGGTGTGGTGATACTTGCGACCATAGCTTGGAATTGTTTTGTATCTAGATCTGCGGGGACAGTAGATGACGCCAAAGCTTCTTCTAGAATCTTTTTGTGTGCAGATGAGATTTTGAGTAACTCCATGATGGAGATATGTGCAGGGGTTCTTTTCAATTGATCCAAGAAATTATAGCCACTAGGGTTAGACCTTGGATTGGATGTGGAATTTCTGCTTGGTTGGGATGGTGCTGCAATGGTAACCTTTCCACCTCTTGTGGTGACTCCACAATCGGCTTGGGCCCCTTTGATGGTGATGACTCCACAAAACTCATCTAAACAAGCGACAACACCCTTGTATGTGTGGTTGACATTTTTATAAGCCCCTTTTCCTTTGTCTTGATCTTTGTTCCCTTTGTTGCCATGATTCGGCATCGGATTCGTGTAAATCTTGAGATCTTTGTTTCCTGATGGTGCTTCCACATCTACGATTTTGTCATCTATGAGGTCTTGAATTAGATTTTTGAGCCTCATGCAGTTGTTTGTCGTGTGTCCCTTGAGTTTGTGGAAGTCACAAAGATAATTCTCATTATACCATGGTGGCTTGACCGATGGTTCTTGATAATTATTATGTGTAGGGACCGTTATCAATTTTTCATCTACCAATCTTTTCATGATTGCTTCAGCAGGTTCCCTAAGGAGTGTGTATTTTCGTTTGGGGAAGAACTTGTTTCGCTGTGGTTCTCCTTGATTATCAGTGTTGTTTGTGTTTTGGTTATGGGATGGTTGGACCACAGTATTGACTTGTCGATTGCTTTGATTGGTATTTTGGTGTTGTTGTTGTTGGGATGGTGGATTGTTCTTCCGTGGGGCACTAATGACAACTTTGGCATCAACAACACCATCATTGGTTACATTACGATTCTTTGCCCATGTTCGTGGTTTTTCATGATAACTAGATGATGAGTGGCCTTCTTGATATGATGAAGTTTCTCCCTGTGTGGCAAGGGCTCATTCGATATTGAGTGCCCTAGGGATCAACTGGTCGTAAGTGGTGATGTTTTGCACTTTGAGGTGGAAGGCCAAGGGCCCATCAAGATTCACAATGATAGTTCCCACTTGTTGCTCTTCAGGCATGGACCACTTGCTTTAATTAGCTTTGGATCGCCATCGTTGTAAGAAAGCACCAAATGATTCATTTTTCCCTTGTTTGAGAGCTGATAATTCCTATAAGCTAACCTCCATGGGAGTGTTGAAGGAATAATTCTGTATGAAGGCATCTATGATTTCTTGGAATTTTTTAATTCCAGAAAGTTGAGAAAACCAATCAATAGCATTTCCAGCCAAGCTTCTTGGGAATAATCTCATCAAGTACGTTTCGTCGTAAGCCACCTCCATGCAATGTACTTGGAATTCCCTGATGTGATCTTCAGGGTT